>JAQZBX010037716.1:0-23686 GCA_029593785.1 Cabassous unicinctus | reverse complement strand
GGGGAGCATAAATTCCAAAGTAGGGCCCACTGGCAAGGCACCAAACTCTTGAGCTATTTGCCCTGACTCTAGTGTCTGGATGTCTCCAGAGCCCTCGGGAGCCCTGCTATTTGAGGTAGTATTTACTTTGGTAGTTAATGAGATCCTGCTGAGATGTGCATAAACGTAACCTCTGAAATGACCTCCTGACTCACTTTGACGTCTCTTAGCCATATAACTTTATTTGTCTTTACCTTTTCCCCCTTTTATTCAAGGTCTTTTTCCAGTTGCATTGCTAGTTGGTGCTTGGTAGTAGTCCCTTGGTGCCAGGGAGGCTCATCCCTGGGAGTCATGTCTCACACTGAGGGAAGGTAATGCATTTATATGCTGAGTTTAGCTTAGAGAGGGGCCACATTTGAGCAACAAGGAGGCTCTCAGGAGGTAACTCTCAGGCACCCTATAATACTAGGCTGTTTCAATTTCAAAATTAAAGGTTCATAAGTACAGTCATCAATATCAAGGGCCCATCAATAGACCATCCTTCTTCACTAGTCATTGCCCCTGTACTCAGGGGATTCTTGCTGTTCCATTAGAGAATATGGCAGAGCTCCCCAGGATAGGAATTCTATTTCTTTTGGTTTCTGTGTGAATCTCCACCCACTGTGACAATGCCCCATGAACACTTGAACACATTTTTATGCCTTATATGTATGCCCCAGGTGAACCTCCTCTCATGTATCTCCAATCAGTGACACCCTGCACTAATGATCCTCCCCTCTCATAGTTATAACCCTTCTGTGATCCAAAACTTTTTCAAAAATGAAGCCAACAAAATAATCAAATACAATTATATTAAGAAAATGAAATAATAATGATAGTTTTAAAACTAAGAAATAAAATACAAAAAAAAATCTTAAAGAATAAAAAATTTTGGCATAATAAAAAATAATGAAAAATATTTTTAAAAAAATTTTTGACATTATGTCTTTCATCACTTTAAGATCTGTTGTCTTGTATGCACAGTGACATTTTCTTCCCTTTATTCCCCCAGTGTCTTACTTTTTTTATTTTGTCTTCAAAGAAGTTTTAGTTTACAGAAAAGTCACATACAGAATATAGGGGATTCCCATATACCAAACATCCTCCCCTTTTTCCCCTTTCCCCTATTATTAACATTTTACAGGTGGATGGTACATTTGTTACAATTGATGTACAAATATTGAAACATAGCTAATAACCATCGTCAATGGTTTACATTATGGTTTACATTTTGGACCATACACTTTTAAAAATTTTGATGAAATTTAACATGGCTTGTATCCATCATTGCAAGATCATGTAGAACACTTCCCTCACCCCCCAAATGCCCCATGTTCCATCTATTTTATTCCTCCCTCCCCCTCCCTTTGGGACCCATGGCAAATACCAGGCTTCACTCCTTGAAGAACAATATTCATAGTTACTTGCAACAAATAGAAGGGCAGCAGTCTCTGGAGAGCAGAGGCAGTGCATAATAGAGGAGGACAGACCAGTATGTCAAGCTCTTCTCTTTCTTGTCCCTTCTCCTCTCCCCTTCTCTACCTGTATTTTTCAATGTGAATCAATCAACTTGTTATTTTGTCCTTCACTTCACCGTTTACTTACAACCCATGAAAGTCTCAACTCTAAAGATGTCAAAGACAGAATTCTCATTATTATGAGGAGAAGGAGATATAGGGAATCCTCACAGATTAATATTTCCATATATATATATATATGTTTCCTTATATATATATATATATATATATGTATATCAGTCATAAGAGGACCTGGTACTTAGTAAGCATTCAATATATTGTTATTGCTCCTATTACTAATTATTATAAGAGGCACAGCATAGAGGATGGAAAGACTGTGCCAAACTTTTTGCAAGAATGCTAAGGTTAACAATCTGAGGGAAGAAATCTGAACTGAGGCTTCCCTTTAAGGAAGCTTGGCATGTGTTGATAAAACAAAACAATTCCCTTTTTTGACAAGCATTTCAGGGCAGGTAGGATGAAGAGCAGACAAACCAGACCTAGGTATAAATACTAAGCCTGTGATTGTGCTAAAAATAACAAATTTGTCTAAGAATCCAGGTATACTATTTTGCATCTTTTAGTTTTCCTTTTAACCCTGTTCTGTCTGGACATTTTTTCTAAGATACTTTGATGATAAAGACTGGAATTTGTCTTTTTCTAGTTAAATTATTATAAGCACTATTTTAAATGGAAAAATTAATGAAATGCAAATTGGTCTATGGGTATACTTTCTTTTCAAGTTCTGTTGTTCATCATTAGGCCAATCCTTTCACCAGATTTCACTCAATAATTGGTGGCCTTAACTAGAGGTGAACAGTGATGGCAGCCATTATTTCTCACATAACAGTCATTTGGTTCTCTGTGTGGTATTTTAAATATCTGATCCTCTAGTCTAACCGTGTTTATCTCCTTTGAGTTAGGATTTCCTCACATTTGTCTCCAAGATTCCTCAAACTTTCTTACAAGTATCGATATTATAACCAGTCCTAACTAAGGATGGCAAAGTAAGAATCAAAAGGAAAAAGTTCTAATGATAACACATCAGATGCCAGGAGAAACAGATGGAGTCACATTTTTGGCTGGGGAGAGGGGCTCATTCAGTGCCCCTCAGATAGATTCAGCCAATATCTTCCATCGGGGCAGTAGCGTCAACTTTGTCTGCCAAGAGCAGCCTGTTTATCTATAATTGACTAAATTCCTCTTTCTGAAATATAAGCCCAATTTTTATTTTGTCCTCACTAATTAAACAAATAGGCTCTGTAATACCTGTTAGACAGCAATACATGCTGGAAGGATAATAGCACATGAATTAACAAAAGATCACACATTTTAAGTGGTTTCATAGCTAAAAATAACAATATTAATAAAATTGAATAATCAAATGGCCAACTCCATTTTCAATAGGTACCAAAAGCTGAAGCCCACTGACTTTACATCAAAGCAAAGGGACACAAGCAAATTACTCATAGCAAAGCTGTACCAAGGAAAATGTGTTGACTTATTAGCACCTGATATGTTTTGTAGTGATGGTAACATATAGTCAGCTCTATATGTATTCATTATTAGCATAAGTATTAATTTTGGCATTAGGACTGGTACAGTCCTTTGGGATATTATATTTTAAAAAATAAAGAGGAATAGAAGTAAATAATAATTGGTTCATATTCTTGAGATGAAAAGAAAAGAAAGGGCTTATTTACTAAATTTTTGTCACATAGATAGCTAGTAACAATGTGTAAAATTGTGTAACCGTCTTTCTGGACATAGCTCTAAAAAATGTTCTCCATTGAGAGAGTCTAACTCCATGACCCTGAAGAGAAACCTGTTTCTTTATATTAAAGTTCTGTATACAGTCAACAAGGGGGAAGGTCAATTTTGATTTGTGACTTGAAGATCCTGCTGGCTGAATTCATAACAAGGCTGGTTTATTGCATGGCAGGGAGTAATTCCTAGTGACAGACTATTTTCAAATACCAATTTATTTATATCCAATGTTCAGCATCTCTCATTAAGGAAGGACACCTAGATCGGATCATCCTAGCTCCCAGAAAGAATTATGCTGATTGGGACATCCTTATTATGCCACCTTTTATCCTGCAGGTCAAAGGAAAACTAATATCACACCTTAAATGCATGACAGAATTTCAACAAGCAGAGCATTCAGAAGGCGAAAGAATTATTAAAGCCTCTACAACTCTTTCAATGGAAAAATGGCTTCAATGCCACAAATTCTCACTGAGAAGTGGGGCTTGAAAGGCAATGAGGAGATTTCCTCAGGTCCCTCTGTGAAACAGATTATCGGACTCTTCTTTGAAGAAGAGATCAATGAAATAAGGTCTGAAAAAAATAAAATACAAGGCAAAATATATTTGGGGGAGAGGGAGGAAGGTGAAACTATTATTCAGAACAATCAGAGAATTATGTATTGGGGGCAGGAGAGTGGGTGTGTATTGGTTGGTTCCTTCTTACCAGTGAAGTACCACTTATAGGCTATCTTGAAGTCTCCTTGGCCTTGGAAGGTAGATTAGCTGATGGCATTTGTACCAAAGCAATTAACAAGCAATGGAAAGTATGGCTTCTATCCAGCTGGCTGTTCATACTAAAATTGATTGGACAGTGATCTGACTCAACTGGTCAGTTCTGAAAAAGAGCTTTTCATGGGTGTTTCATACTGGCAAATACAGCCTGCATAGAAATCTCTGTGGAATAAGTAAGTGCTAGTTTCAACTGAACAAGCTTTTTAATTTGGAAGCCAGTCTTTCAGATACATAAATGCCAAATTAACAATATAATTGCTTTATTCTGAACCTAGCTGAGGCTACATGTAGGGGTGCTCTGATAATTGCTCAATGGTTGAAAAGCTATTAATGTTCAGAAATAACTTCCACCTATATGCCCCCATGCCAAAAACTCTTATATAATTGCTGTATATCTGGGGGTGGAGGTCAGATATCCTCTTGAAGGTTGGTTTGGAAAATGGGCTGGAGAATGGTTCTATTAACCTTTAGCACTTGTAAAACTTACCCAGTGCCTGGTTCACGGCTGATTATGTAATCAATTTAGTTGGGTTAATAGAGCTGTTGCCCTTTTCTTCTCACTGAAAAGCATAATAAGTTACCAGAAAGTTAGACTGGGAAAGAGGTGGTCCTCAGGCAGGGTTAGACTTAGTGGTAATTGAAATGAATGAAGAAAAAGAATGTGGCGGTCTGCAAAGGACAAGGCCAAAACATTTAAAAAGTTAAGGTCAATCATTTTGTCAATTTCCCTTTCTTTGGAAGGTGTTTAGTTTTCAAGTCATTTTATTTCCAGGATCATAAATCCTGTTGGATTAAAAGAGAGAGAGAAGGAGAGAAGAAAGTAAGGGACAGGGGGATAGAGGGAGAGAGAGAGAAACCATATACTTTAGTATCCTTAAAGATGCTATTTGATAACAGCATATTGAAATTAAGATGTAATTCCATGAAATATGTACAATTTGAACAGTCTCTTAATATAAGCCACATAGGTAAGCCCAGAAAATGTTGCATTTACTTGCCAAGAGTAAAGGAAAAATATAATACTTGAAATAGCCCACAGAAGAGAGCAGGAAGAAGCCATAACCTTTGTCTCTCTCTGCAAACGGACCCTGATAATGTCAGCATAAAGCTACAATTTCTTCTTGCATCTGCTTGAGTTAGGCTGACAAATAAAACTAGTATAAACCTCCAAACCTGGGAGGCAAACAGTTATCTCATTAAGGCAAAGCCCATTAACTTGCCATCATCAGCTGGCTGCATGCTGTGCTGTGAATAAATTAAACGTGGATTCAGAAGCACTATGGTTGTTGTTGGTTGACACGCAATATAACAGTACAAATACCACTAATCATCTCCATACCAAAACTACAGGAGAGAAAGAAGAGAAAGCCTGCCCTCGGGCTCTGGCGCAGCTATAATCGAAAGCCGCATAACAGCTCTAAAACACCATAAAGAGTTGGAACATCAACTCTATAGATCTTATTTTCCCAGATCTCCAGGACCAAAACAGACATCAAAGGTTTTGTGAAATCAACACATCATACAAGGTGCTCTTAACTGGCACCTTGAGCCCACTTCTCCCATCACTACTGGAGCCTGCAGAGCTGATTCAAGCCAGGTACCCTGTTGACTTCAATGAGCTGAGAAGGATGAAAAATCCACCTGCTATTGAATATGAGAGGTCTGGGGCCAAGCTTACGGCAGCTTTACTTTGATTAGAGTCTCCTTACTTCCAACATCCCAAACTGGCCACTAACCAATGCTGTAATTCTTTGAAAAATGTCTCAGGAACTGGTACCAACTAGGTTTCCCAAAAGTAACCGAGAAAATGGATAGATTCAGAGAGTGAGATAAACTTGTAAGATCTCTCACATTGTAAAACCACACAGGAGTGGTTATATGGGTTTAGAGTGACCTGCCTTAAATCTTTCTGGAAAAGACAGTGAATAAATATTAATTTGTCTAAAATCAAACTCATTTCCCCCTTCTAATATTCCTAACTTCTCAACCACCCAAGTTCTGAATCATTCTTTTCTTCTTCCTCTTCCTTCACCAGGTAACAAAACCCAAAATATGCCCTTAATTAGAGCAGCTGAGAGTTTAATGTATGGATGAATGATAGAATGAATGAATATTGCCACCTTGTGAAAGAAATGGAGGGAGGGAGGGAGGGAGGAAGGAAAAGAAAGAAAGGAAACTTATATTCACTCCCTAAACGCCTTAGCCTGACATTCAGGTCCTTTATAACTTAAGGACAATGTACCTCCATATTTTGTTTGTTTGTTTTTCTTTCTTTCTTTCTTTCTTTCTTTTTTTTGGGGGGGTGGGTAACGGGGATTGAACCTGGGACTGGTACCTGGAAAGCAGGCACTTAACCACAAAGCTATACCCGCTCCCCAACCTACATATTTTTAATGTTAGCACTCCCCTGAAAGAATCTTCCATTTTAGCCAGACCCAACATGCTACATATGCAACATTTTCTTCTTCTGAACCTTCGAAACTTCCAACTCCTATAAGGGATCCTCTTCCATGATATTTTCCAGGAAATTATTCACACCCATGTCTTCCTCTCTTAACTCCTGTGGTATGTATTTTCTCTATTTTCATGTGAATTTTACCATTTAATCCTTAGCATTTCCCCATATTACTTTATATACTATCATTTTAACTCTTTATGCATGTTCCCATTCTCTCCAGAAGTACAATCTAATATTTGTTTCAATGAGAAAAGATATTATACTTACTGACATCCCCCATAGTAATTTGCATTAATGCCTTACATAACAAGCTTGGAAAAAAATTTAAATGAGTGAGTAAATGTACTGAGAATATAAAGCAGAAATCTTAGGGCATAGTCCCTGGCCTAATTTCAAAGTAACCTTCTGATTTTCTAATGATACACAGATTTTTTTCTACTATTATCAGTGATACCATAGATCTATATATTCAAAAACAAAAATGCATTCTCTCTGTGTGTGTTTCTTAGTTTGGATCTCTCAAAAGCAGACCCTGAGACTAAGGAGTTAGTGCAAGTAGTTTATTTAGGAGATGATCCCAGAATCACCAGTAGGAGAGTAGGGAAGTGAGATAAGAAAGGGAAAGAAGCCAATGCAAAGTGTGTTAATGAGCAGGACACCACTCTGAGAAACGGGGCCTCATCCTACTGGGGATTTCTGGGATATGATGTAGAACATGCCTCAAAGCTGGCATGTATTGGAGTGGAGGAGACTAGGAGATTTACCTACTAACTTCCTTGCATCATGGATTAAGGCTCTGGCCCCATCCCACTCCCAAATCACAGGGCCTTGCATGAAGAAGCAAGGAAAGGTGAGTGCCAAGGGGACTTGAGCAGGGCACCAAGAGTGTCAGCTATGGCAGGTATCTTAGAGCATAAGACACTGCATAGGTAATCCCTTACCAGAGAAACGGTACTGACATGGAGCACTTTCATAATTTTAATTCTGAAGAAGATGCCAATGGCTTTCTTTGGGGGAGTATGGAAGATAACAAGGATATAGTAAATTCGTCTATACACAGAAATGGAAACAACCTGAGAGAAAAGAAGATGACTCTGTCTTATGGGACGCTATCCTTTGTTTCAGCTTCAAAGTTTCTCTTGGTTTTAGCTTGATTTCCCCAGAATCAAATGTTTAAGAGCCTGGTGAAGGTACAGACAGGCCTGGAAAAGCCATATAAAAGACTGATACAAAGTAGGCAGAAAGTCTGATGGATTTTTTTTTTTTTTTTTTTTCCGCTAGTCTTAGTTGATGGAAAATTAGCATTTATAGCATCTTGGGCACAAAAGCATCAAGGCAGTTGGTAGTTATATTATCTCTTGACAAGCTTCTATTCTCCATTTTTCAAAGGTCTCCAGGATAAAAGAACATGGAATTCTAATTAGCAAGTTTCGATTGACAGAGAATTAAAATTTAACCTTCTACTCATCAATAGTTTAAAGATGAAGTTTCCTGGGTAGTGCATGAGAAAGGTGGCTGTCAGGAGAGCTGCTGATAGCTTACACCTATTTTACAAGATTGACAACACTGATAGAAGCACTTGAAAGAGTCTCCCAAAGACCCACATGACAGTAGCAGAGAGAGGAAAATTTACTGTTTTCATATTTAACTCTCCTCTTCCCAAGAACAGTTTACATTTCAAGACTTCCAAGAACAGTTTACATTTCAAGACTTCCTGTAGTAATTCCTTATCAGTGGTATATTTTCCTAAATTCCTGGGCTGCCTCGCATGCCTGCATACAGATCCTCCTGGAGTGGCATAAAGAGAGGAATGGCTCATTCTCTCCTCTCAGTTCAAGGGATTCCACAGAGAGAGATGCATAGAGAGAAGAGGGTCAGAAGGAAGGGGGGAAGAAAAGGAGATGAGTTGTAGCACAGATAGTGGGGAAGACAGAAGCAGAAAAAAAGGAAGAATAGGAATAGGAGGCTGAATAGCAAGGTTGGAGTCAGAGCTCCTGCTGCCAGATTAATAAAATAGTGCAGTACAACCAGTGTCTTCATCTCTGATCTGGAGGAGGCCACCAAGTCAGGAACAAGTTCCCCTGGTGTACACATCAGATGAAATAAATGGAATCTGAGAAAATAATGTTCTTTTGGTACATTTTAGCAAAGAATTTTACTGTAGAGTAGACTCTTCATAAGATACCGAAAGTTCAAGGGGTTCGACACACCACACAATATCCTGAGACATCTCAGATAAAAGCAGCCAAACATCTCTAGATTTGTTTTATTATTTTGGGGGCTCCTGGGATATACATGTTGAATATTTTGTAAGTTAGTAGTCTTTCCTACCAGAAATATGTAGAATATCTTCCATATGATAAACTTTGAGGACTGTTATAAAAGATCCCTGCTTCAAAGGGGGAGATGGTAAGATTTTATTTCCAATTCAATTCCATATACTTTTATGTGCCTATTATTGCCAAACTGAGCACAAGGCTGTTCCCAATGTCAACAAGCTCACAGTCTAGCAAAAAAGATGAATATTGACTTTTATAATAATAAAAGTGCCATACTCCAATCCCTAAGCAGAGAGGAAAAGATCCTGCTTTGCCAAAGTCTTTTGAGGCACATTGCAGAGGACGAATACAGCCATTATTTTGTCTGGCAGAACTGGGCTCTTTATTTACCACTGGACACCAACAACGCCTTCTCTGTTATCAGCAAAGGGCCAGGTAAACTCACCTAATGAAAGACATTAGAGGGAGACTGTGCCCTAAGAAACAGCTCTCCATGGGGTTTGTCCTCTTTTCACATTTGTCATTCTATTCCAGAGCTTTCAAAGGGCAATTTTCTTTAAACAATGTAATCAACAGATTCACTGAGTAGTAAGATAAAATACCATTTTCTAGTTGGTTTGGAGACTTCCCAAGGTCTGCATGACACTTGGCATATAATATTTACCCAACTCTCAGAAGAGAACAATTTTGTGGATATGCCAAAAAACAGTGATATTTTGATTGCCACACAGTCAGCAAAGTCTTGCTTTCCTCTACAAAGAAAGTGCTTTCCTTATTGAAATAAATTCCAGAATCCTAAGGTATTGAGGTCTGAAAGAGGACCTAGCTGTGGAAAGCAGACTGAACAGCTCTGATTTTGTCTCCATACTTTGCCCTTCCCTTGGTATTCTCTACTTGCAAATTTTGCTGATGTGATCTCATCTTAAATCACTTGTCAGCGTTTGGACCAAGCCACCTTTCTTTGGTTCTTCTTAGTACCATAGCATCAGAATTTCAAAAGTGCAGAACCTTACTAAATACTAAGGAAGAGCAAAGGAGAAATGATTTAATAGGAATCTATAAAATAAATTGAAGTTGCTTAAATTTTTACCAAATTTGGAAAGTATATTTGAAATAACCTAAAATGTATAAATAGAAGCTATGTTGGGCAGCACCTAAAACTAGTAGGCAGTCTCCCAGAGCAGCCGAAGCTTAGTATAAGAGACCTGTGCAACTGCTGATAAGGAGGCATGCTGTAGATTACAGAGAAAACAAAATAAATAACAAAAATATACTGTCAAATATGACACCAAATGAAAAATCACAAGAGCAGACACTTCAACTGTAGATAGTGACAAAAACTCAAGTTGCCCTCCACATGGGCATCTCTGTATAGTTGGCTTCAAGGTCAGCATGGGAAGAAGCATATTTATTTAAACAACAGTTAATGATTTTCAACAATGCTGGCAAGCCCACCTAGCACAGGACATTTAAAGCATTTGCATTTACAGAACATATTTCTGAGGCTCTCTAGCTAATTCAGTCTCAAAAACCCCATACCACTACATTTCTGCCTGGGAGCCTATCAGCATTCTTATGTCAAAGAGTTGATACCAGTGCCACAGGCTCTTGCTTGGACATATTGCTACTATGCTCTTCTTTTTCTGTCTTCTTTTTCCTGCTACATGGGAACTGTTTCCTCAATATCTCAATATTATTCAGCCATTTACCTAGAACTCATCTACTTCATTTTGTTTCTGCTGTTTGGCATGAACACAGACAGATGTGGGCTCAAATCCTGGCTCAATGCCTCATTGGAACTATTTACCCTGGGCAAGTTATTTCACTTTCTTAATATTTTTTCCTCATCTGTAAAATGTTACCAATAATTAATATTTTACAGGGTTGTCATAATTGAGTTACCTATGTTTTATAGAGAGTCTAGCATAAAACCTAGTATGCAGTAGGTGCTAAATACATTTCCTCAATTGAATATGAAAGATTTCTCTGTACAGGCTTGCATAACCCCAGACTCCAATATTTCAACAGGAGAGTAAGGTCATGCTTAGGAAAGTTTTGTCCTAGACACTTTTCCCCAGAAAGATATAGCTAGTGAATTGCCCAGAGTGACTCAGCTAGGCCCCTGTATCCTTGAGACCAGTATCACATGTCCACGATGTTATTCTGCATACTGATGCAGGGATGAGGGGGATCCAGTCATAACATTTGGGCCTGTGGTTCAATTATGTGTCCTTATTAGATTCTATCCAAATCAATGACCTTATCATTTTAGGCTTCTATGTTTCCATATTCCAAACACCCAATTCTGCACAAGTTATCTCCATCAACAAGAGAGAAATACCTTTATTGGCATGGATTTGGACCTCCCAGAAATCTGCTAACTCACAGGTAAGAACATCTCATAATACTAGCACTCCTTTGAAAGCTAGAAACAGATCATGAGGTCTTTCCATTTATTTTTCCATTGACTTGACTCTCTCCTTTACAGTCTCAACAGTCTAAACCATCATTTTCTCGGTCTGACTAGAAGGTCAGAGAAGGATGGCCAATCTACCTCTCCCAGAAGGATGATGAGGTCAGATGGCAGAGACAATGGCTGAACAGTGCTGGAGAATCCAGAAAATGAAAAGAAAGAAATTCATCCATTCTGATGGAAAGAGGAAGTGGGCAAGAGAAAAGTTGGGTGTAAAGCCATGTGGAGTGAAGTGCAAGAGCACAGACCCCACCCTAGAAAATAAAACTAAATGCAGAAGGGCAGAATCCCACCATGTGAGGGCCAATATGTGCATTGTGAAAGGATATGATACCTATTCTGAAGATCTGCTTATATCTGTAGAATATTTGTTTCTAGAGGATTCACAAAAGGCTTTAGCAAGCCTGTTATAAGCCCAAGAAGTTATTTAAGGAATGTATATTACTCCTACCACCTTTTCAGATATAACAATGTAGGCCTTGAGAGAAAGAAAAACACACAAAGTTATTGTTCCATAACAGTATTTTATTAAAAAATAAATCATGTTAAAATGTGTCATAACTATAAAAATATTTTAAAATATAAAGTATTACTGCTGCTACTGCTCAGTCCATTATTTCTGGGTAACTAGGTAGGATGGTACAGTGAAACATGGAGTCTGGAGTCAGGCAAATAGAGTTCCAAATATTATTGTACTCTTACTTAGCTGTGTAAAGTGGGTTAAAGGGTATTGGTAATGTGGAGTGGGGGATGGTGGTCCAATTTTAAATGGGACAGTGAGTGAGCCTCACAATGACGGTGACATTTGAGCAAAGATTTGATGGAAGTGTGGAATTTATCCACACTGATAGATAATAGGCAGCTGTCTATTACCCTTTAGAATTCTGGAATTCTGGCATCATGGATTCTGTCTAGTTCTCTGGATACTATCAGAATCCTGTTTATAATCTTTGTATAAGCACATAGCAAATAAAAGCATATCCATCATATTTCATTAAAACCCATGTTCCAAAACATTCTGTGTGTTGCTAAGTTTAAAATCTGTATACACAGTGGCTGCTTTTCTTTTCTAAAGGAATTAAGTTCAGTATGGAAAGATCTTTTAAAGGATGAATGAGAAATAAAATGGTCATCCATGTTGGAAAAAAATGAATACAAGTTCTCAAACTCTGAATTTAAACATTACATTAAGGAAAAGCTCTTTCTATTGTCGCCTCACTCCTTTTAGAGTGGGTGGTGTTTTATGAGAACATATTAGCACTAATGGGAAGATGCCCATACTTAGCCCATACAAATCAATGGGGCATAAGAGCTTTCTGCCAAAATACATTTTGGGAATGTTTTTTGTCATTTCGTGAATATGAAAAATATTAAAGCCAACATAAGCACTTGAAATATATCATTTAATTTCATCGGATAATCAACGTAAGGGCCTGCTGACATCCGCATGGCCTCGTATCCACCCTTGTTCTCACATCAGCCAGCCACTGGAAAGCAACTGGCTTCACACTGTTTTCTCTGCCTTCCATTGAGCAAACGCTATGCTTTCTTTTTGAAATAAGAAAATTAAGCACAACCATGACAGCAGCATAGGGAAAATAGAGGTAAATATTTGCACATTTAAATGGCTGTGGCAGATATAGTTATCTGCATGAAACTCACCTGTCTTGGAGATGGCAGGGCACTCAGAGAAAACAGACACCGGGGGCCAGTTTTGGTTAAGGGGGTGCCCACCACCACTTCCCTCCAGGTGACTGGACCCCAGGATGTGCCCTTCCCCAGCATGGCCTACTTGTGGAAAGATGATCCACTCCTGAGCAACTTTTCCTTTGACCACTGCCTCTGATGTAACACTGGAAAAAAAAAACAGACTGGCTGTGTTCAATGATCTTGTTCCTAGAGAAGTATAGCTACATTCAAAATAGTGCCTTTTAAAGTATTCCACATAAACTCCCTTTTCCGGTTTTTATTTCAGAATACTTCCATGAGATGGGGCTCATAGGTTGTACAAGGTACATGAAAGCTCAAAATATAACAGGATACCCATAAATACAAGGTTTTGGAGAGAGAAAAACTCTGAAGAAATGCAAGAAGACTAGGTCTTCTCCATCTCCTCTACTCACTGTGTTTCAGCTTGCACTCTCAAAAAAATGACGCTGTGTTGTTCTAAGAAAACATTCACAGACCACAAAATGAGAGGGATGTCTGTCCATAGATGCAAAGGAAAACTGTAGTTATGGGCAGAAAGTACCAGTAAAAGCAGCAAATTTAAATTAGGGGGGAATCAACCACCATTACAGAGAATGTGTTTGAAACACAACAGTGGTTTAAAAGGGAGAGAAAAAATGGGAGTGATTACTGGAAAGATGTTTCACCAGCATTCATAAACTGCTTTTCCTCTTCCTCTCCCCATTCCAACTAATGTCCATACGGGTCAAGATCAGCTAGGTGAGAGGTTGGTCAGTGCAGTATTTTAGAAAACAGGTCCAGATATGACCCAAGTAGCTGAGCATTAGGGATTCACTGAGTAAAGAATAATTAAGGAATATAGAATAAGGAATAGGAGGAATAAAGGACCCATTGAATGGACTGAGACTCTGCAGTAGAAATGAAAGGTTAGAAATGGAAACTGAAAAGTTCAAAATAAAACCAGAAGTAATCAAAATATAGTTCTGTGGGGTAAGGAAGAAGGAGATGCTGAAAGGAGAAATCTGACCAGGATGAATAAGAGATATAAAATACCACTTACTTTGATGACAAAAATTTGTCAGTGACAAGGAAGGCAAAAAGTGAGAAAAGTTGGGACAAAAATAAGGAAGTTTAATCAGTTTCATTCAATAAACAGTCATTGAAGGCCTCCTCTGTGCCAGGCACTGTGCTATGTGCTGGGATCAAGTGGTAGACAACATAGTGGATTTAAATAAATTAAATTAAAATTTTAAAAAGAGAGAGAGAGAGTGGATTGAAAGCAAGTAACCAGGGAAGAAGGTCAGGTCATTTTATATGAATGGCTGAACTCCTCCCCTGGAAATCTGAATGTTTTTCATAGCACTGTGAGATGAGAGAAGGCTAAAGCAGGAAGAATGGGATAAAGAGGAAAATAAGGGTTCAGAGGCAAAACACTCAAAGACATCTAAATAAATTGCATTTGTTTCAGAAGATACATACACATTTAACAGGGAAAATTCCCTATCAGACCTTGTAAAATATTTTACACAGTAACATATGCTATATTTTAGTTGTACATTTTCTAATAAAAAAGATCTATTTATATTTTTTAGAATATCTGTTCCTATAAGTTATTTCCTTATGAAAAGCATCTTTTGTTTAGACATTCCCATAGAGCATTGCTTGATTTTTTTTCTTTCTTCGTTATCTATTCTTTTCTAAGAAAAGTACTTCCCTTAAGTGCCGAGTAATCTTTCAATTGACTAAATAGAATAGTAAAGTTACCAATTAAACATTCCCTTCTTTCTTGAGTCTCTTCACCCAGGTTCAAGACTGTAGAGAGGATATGGCTCAGAAAGACAAATGGCAAAAACATATTTGCAGCCACTTTCTTGTTTGAACAGGTTAGGATTTCATTTCTTGATTCTTCCCAATGTAAACGGCATTCAGCCTGGATAAAGGAAAAAGGCCTCCAGGATTTTTAAAATGCTATAAAAATTGCCCACAATTCATTGTGACAGAGTAGCTTGCTTAAAAGCCCATCAACTTGGTTTCTATGCTACACATGCAGGTGAAAAATCAATCAGCACAAACTGGGAACCAAAAAATAACACCATGATAAATAAATACTACATTACAAGTCCAGTTTAATCTCACTACTTGTGAAAGAATGGGAAATCCATATGCACGAAATGTATGGGACATGTCCAACTAGCATCACACTGCTCAAGCCCTTTTGGCGTGTCACTGTCAAGTTAATAATCCTAAAATACTGTTTTGTAAGGTCAATAATAAAATTTCACAGTCCTGGCTTCAAGACTGCCAACTGCCTAGATCTCCACAACTCTTACTGTTTCCCAACACATTCCACTCCATTCCATCGGAGAACGGCCACCATTATGTTCTTTCTCTTCCCACATCTTCAGTCAGTCCTGTCTGTCTACCTGTCACAGATTGTGAGCTCAACAACTTTCTTTTGTGCCCAAATTAAGGATTATCTCCATTAAGCATACAATCAAGCAAGTGACAAGGTCTTCTCAGTGCCTGTCACTGGGCTAAGGTGTCATGAAGGCGAAAGGAAGGAAGTATGATTAGATACATAAAACACAAATCCTGCAAAGGGCTAATGCTGGAGTTCAAGCTATAGCTCTAGAAACTATTTCAGATCAAGACCCTACATAACTAAGGGCTTAGCTACACAGTACAAAGAGAAAAGGAGTTAAAGCTTAGAAGACTACACTAACTTGTATATTCCAACAAAGATACATGTATATAGAATATAACATAGTGGTCCCAGTCTCTTCCAAAAGGTGCTTTATCTCCCCATTTGTGTTAGAAACTTTTCAGGGGCAGGGAATTATCATTTCTAGCACCGCAGTGCCTGCCACACTGGTAATCACACTGCAAGTTCTCAAGATGATTGTTGACTCAATTTTAATGTGCCTCATCCTTCGCTCCTGCCAAAATGTACTTAAACCATTCAAAGAGTGGGTGATTAGAGATGCTCAGGTGTATGGTCTAGTTTTGATGTGTGCAGTTAATATAAGTATGTTCCTCAACCTCTGTTAGCATATGTACATTATCAGATCTACTTTTTCTTTTAAGTTGAAGAAACTGGAGTGAGAGCTGCCAATTCCCAGCATGGAAATTCCAGCATTTATTATGGCTTATCAACATTTAGAGAAGAGTGTATGGAAAGCTGGGAGAGACCAGGCAGTTTACCTATGGTTTCTACTCCATTGTACCCTTGGAAAACAAGAAATTCAGTGAGCTTCCATGTAAATAACTTCACCTATGGAGACCCTCATTACTCCTCAAGACTTAAGATTCATTGCCCTGTTTATGACAGATTGTTATGTATTTGTAAAGTGCAATGTCATGCGAAATCTTTGGTCATTAGACTTCATGTATTATAACTAACAAGTGACTTACATTCTACATTCTGTAAGTAATTTAAAATTCTTGAAAATGGATGTGCAAAGTAAAGCTACTGGAACTATCCTTTGGTTGTTTGGGAATTGTTAGGTGTTATTGTTTTTTTTCTTGTTGCTATTTCTCTTACTTTTGTTTTTCTTGTTTTCAAAGGACTTATAAATAAGCACTTCCAAATTTGATATAAGGATAATTTTCTATATTATCCTCAGCAAATGACTTCAGAATATTCTTAGTAATGTTGAATCTCTGTCTTATAAAAATTAGATTGCTGTGAATATTCTCACTGACCTGATTTTGTGATAATCAGGGTAGGCAAAACATTCGCTATATTAGAAACCATGCATGTGTCCCCAGACATAGTTTTTCTCCCTAGGTCTGGTTTTTAGAATGCTGGTAATAAACTAAGCTTGATTTATTAATGACCATCCTGTATGGGAAAAGACTGTAACTTTGGGTATCTTTGGTCAACCTTAAGAGATATAGCAGGGGGATGGATGTGGCTTGGGTGGCTGGGCATCTGTCTCCCATATGAGTTCGATCCCCGGGACCTCCCAGTAAAAATTAAAAAAGAAAAATATATAAGGCGTGTGGGCCACCAGGCCCCTTGCACGGGTGCGCCACCAGGCCCTGCAAGCGGGTGAGCCGCCAGGCCTCGTGCACCGTCAGGACCCATGCGCGGGTGAGCCACCAGGCCCCATGTACAGAGGAGCCACCATGCCCCGCGAGTGGGTGAACCATCAGGCTCCATCCACGGGTGCTCCGTCAGGTCCTGCACACGGATGCATGGCCAGGCCCCATGAGTGGGTGAGCCATCAGGCCCCATGAGCCATGTAGCAAGATGATGACATAACAGCAGAGTGACACAAGGGAGAGCCAAGACAAGACACACCAAAAAACCAGGAACTAAGGTGGCACAGGCGATAGGATGCCTCTCTCCCACATTGAAGATTCTGAGGATCGAATCACAGTGAAAACAGAGGGAGAAGGATGAAAAGAGAGGGCAGGAAATGGACACAGAGATTGCCCAGCAAATGGACACAGAAATAGCAAAAACAGGGGGGGAAGGGTAAAAATGGATAAAATAAATAAATAAATAAATAAATCCTTAAAAAATTGTATAGGTGAGGAAGCATTTAGTAGTAATACTTTGACGATGCTTTTTCATGATTTGTTAACAAATGTGTCACAACAATGCAGGGTGTTTGGGGGGTGGTGATGTGTGGGACCCCTGTATGATGTTATGCATGCTTGTTTTGTAAGGTCACAATGATTACCGAACACTTATAGTTTATGTATGTTCATGTATGAATGATATACCTCAATAAATTGTTTAAAAATAAATAAATAAATAAAGTTGTTTTTTTTTTAATTAGTTTGTTATTTTCTGAAAGGATCAGAAGTTATTTGGAGCTATACCTGATAAATGAAATGGATAATCAAATATTTTTGGTATAAATAAACCAAAATAAAATATTCCTCTTAAATATTGGGGCAGAATTGTCTGTGTAATCCATAACCTGACTCAGCAGATAGAACCAAAAGGGGCACATCTGTGTGTTCTATATTGGGAATGAAGGGACCAGGATCCTAAACCTACAAGAACAGTGTAACACGTAACTAAAATCATTTCCTTCTTTTTTTTCTTTGTATCCTAGAAAAGATCATGAAATTATCCCTCTTACCTCAAAAACCTAGAAAAGAGGAGGAATAATGTAATTTTTGAAGTAAAATCTCCACACTAAGTCACTGCAATCTGTGTCACGCACACTTGGGAATTTATTTTTTCTCCTCCAGAAAGTGTGCTGCAAAATGATATTGGTTTCTTTCTAAGACGCTGGGATACAGTAGCATTTGCCATCACTGTTTCATTTGGTAATGTACACTGATATTTCTATGTTTAGCAATATTTTTATAGTATTTCAGATGTATCTGATCACTTTCCAAATGATTAGGCAATAAGACAATTGTTAGTGAGAAAGGGATAGTAAGACCATGGGAGGAGCCTCAGCGGCTACTTGGGCACGAGCGAATGAAGCATCTCATTCCACTCCCAAATCCTGGCAGCAGACCAATCCAATGTCATGGGCAGAACCCAAACGGGTCCCATCAACAATTTAGCCTCCCACTTCTCTCACAGGTACAACTCTTTTGAAATCAAGTTGTCATAATTTAGTCACAAATTTCTGTGTTTTGCATGAACAGATCCAATATTAACTTAGGTGTCAAATCCACTGAGGAAGCAGGTGCCTCATAATTGACAACTGTGCTCTACCCAACAGCCATGAAGAATTAACTGTATTAAAATTGTTCCTAGTAGTCTGAGAGAGCCTCGAGATCACATGTTCACTCAGGCTAGTTCTTCGAGGGATGTTTAGCCCAAGCATCAGCTGTCACATCCTTATCCATCAATATCCCAGAAGCCTCCTGCATAGAGCAGTGTGGGTGGTCCACTTCAGTTAGTGAGCTTCCCCTCCCCTTCCTCTCCAACAGCTTCCAGCCTCCCCTGACTTATGGCACCAACCCTCGTGGCCCAGTGAAAGGCAGCATGAGTAAGGCAGAGGCTAGCACTCCAGGAATGACCAGAACTTGCCACATGAAATGGAACCTTTGAGTTTTCCAGCTCAGCTGTAAACACTACCCATATTCAGGAGATTTTTGACTTCATGTCTCTGAGAAGTGCACCTGCAGGTCTCAGACTCTCCCGCTGGATCCATCCCTAGGGTAGCCCCCAAGTTCATATTGTGTTCTGACTCTTGAGGGATGGACACGAAGAATCTTGCTCAATTTGAAGCCTTGTCTGTCTGACACCAAGTCATGGCCTATCCCTAGACTCAACCCCACTGCCTGTCTGTCTGTCTGTCACTACCTGCCTAATAAGATATACTCTGCTCGGGGACCAAGGTCTGATCTATTGAACAAGCTTCCAAAGATCTGTGTGAAATACCAATTTTGCCAATAGCCTCTCACCTAAATTGAACATAATATGTGCACTGTGAGCAGCAAAGAGATGACTTTACTCATTATGGTGAACTATTATGCGCAGTAGAGAAGGGTGGGTTGATTTCCATTTATTCACGAGCATATTGCATACATTCCCTCACAGACCTGACAGGAATCTTTCTTTTCTATAAGTGTAATGCTATATTACCTGGCAAAATCCAGTCAGGTCCCTTTTTAGGCAACAGTGTATATGAGGTGCCTGTTCAACAGGTGGCTCGGCAAACTTGGCCAACAGCATTCTGTACCTTGGCACCAAGGTGACAACCGAATATCCAGTTGAATCCAAATATTTCAAGTGTGTCTTGTTAAAGCACTTGAAGGGTCCTAACTCAGAACTTCAGAAAGGAAGGAAAAGGATTATGTGAAAAGGATCAAAATAATAATTTTACAGGTGTATTAAATATTTAACTATGATATCACAGTTAAACCCTGTATCCATTGTTTAATTAAAAAATATATGTATTTGGCAAGAAACATGTGTCAGAGCCTGGGAAACTGTCCTGAGGAAATGAAAACAGAATAGCTCCCTGCCTTTGTGAAGCCCATAATCTAGTGGTGAGGTGAATATTAAATAAGTATTTAGTTTTACAATCTGTGATCAGTTTCTTGGAAGGAAAAGAACAGGTGCAAGCATAGAGTATAGTAGAAGAGTCTGACCTTCATAAGGACCAGGAAGTTCTTCTCAAAGAAGAAACATTTACCATGATGCACCAAGAATGAATAGGATTTAACCAGACACAAAAGGTAGGGAGAAGCTCATTCCAGATAAAAGGAAGTTCATCACAAAACACTGAAGTGGAAATGCATTTATAGTGAGTTTGAGGAACCCTGTTAGTCATGTGAGCTGTGGCTTTGAGAACAATGAGGAGACTGGTGCAAAATGCAGGCAGGAGTCAGACAATGCAGGGCCTTAACTCATACTGAGGATTTTATCCTAAATCTAATGGGAAGGTGTGGAAGGATTGAGCATCTGTGGCTGGCAGGATCTCTGACTGCCCTGTGGAGAATGGGTTGATAGCAATCCAAGGTAGAAGCTGAGAGATCATCCAGGGGTTGGGGGTGTTTCATTAGCACAACAGGTGAGAGTTGACAGTGACTTGAGCTGGGATGATTACAAAGGAAATAAAGAGAAGTAGAGGGGTTTGAGACATGCTTTAGAGGTAGAATCAATGACAAGAGCATTGGATTAGGTGGTGAAGGAGAAGGAGGAGTCACACAAAATTTTAGGGGTGGTAGGTAGGGTAGGGAATATAACACAAGCTTCTGGCTTGAGAAACTCTCAGGTTTCAGATAATATTTATGGAGACATGGGAATTAGGTTTGGGATTAACTACTAAATGGAGGGAAAAATAGAGGTTTAGGAGATAAAATGCCCACAAGGGGGTCTTCTTAGGTCAATTAAGGGTTCAGACTCTCGAGAGTATCATCATAAGCCACGCTCAGCTGCAGTTTAGTCAGGATGTAGAAGAGGGACACAGCTTAAGAGCAGGTAAAACCAAGGGTTGTTCTTTTGTGAGCAAACTTAAAGCAATACAACAACTCGAGTGCAAGGAGATAAGATCACAGATGTGGAATTACCCATGACTTGAGAGCTTCATGCCCCATAGGAGCCAGTATCACTTTTATCCAGAGCTATGATGTCCACATCAGTCAAACAGAGTTGCTCCTAGTCCAGATTCAATTTAGCAATCAAGGGTCATTTATATCATAAGCAATTCTGCCTAGAAATATAGTTGACCTCCTACACCTATCAGGTTACCTGGAGAACAGAGCTGGCGGGTTAACCAAAAAGGTCAGATTCTCAAACAGCAGGAAAAGGGGATATGATCAGAATTGCAGCTCTGAAAATGTATGCAATACCTGGGAAACAGTCCAATGGAGATGTCATGTTTGGCAAGTGAATATTTGGTCCTGTAACTCAAGTGAGAGAATTTGACTAGAAATATAAATTGTGGAGTTTTTTTGCATACAGATAGCGTTTGATGCTATAGGAATAATGATCTCATCCAGACAGAGTGAGCATACAGAGTAAGAAAAGAAGAAGATCCAGGACAAAGCCTAACTCGAATATTTAAAGATCTGACAGTAGAGGGGAATTGAGGAGAGACTCAAAAAGCAGGAGAAAAATCCACGAGAGTGTCCTGTATCAGACTCCCATAGAATAAAGTGTCTTTTTAAATAAAAAGGATGTGCTCAACTTTGTGAAATGATGCTGAGATGAGGATTAAAAAGTATTCATTGGCTTTGCCAACCTAGAGTTATTGGTGACATAGAAAGAGCATTTTTAACATTGTGAGGACAGCAGTCAGATTGAATTGAATAGAAGAATGAACTAGAAGAAACTGGAGATAGTATGTCTGAGCAACTTGTCTGTGAGGAAAGTTTTATATATTATATATTTTTATACAGTTGTATAAAACATGGTGGTATCATCTTAGCACCTATTCTACTCTATAAGAATTTGTCATATTTATACTTGCTTCTGCTGGTGAGTGATTCATATTTCTGGTTTGCTGTCTACCTCTAATCTAATCCATGTTTGCAATTTCTTTAGGGATCTTCCCATACCTTGCTAAGAAACTGAAAAGGCTCCATGTTTTCCCTAGTGCTAAATTACCGTAACAAAGAAGCTTGTATTCTTGACCCTAGCAGGTGTCCTGATACAGCTGCTGCACTACTGTTGCTAAGTCTTTCTGTATTGTATGTTGACATTAACCACTATCACACTTGGTTTTCCTTGTGTTTTCTTCTTTTCTGCCAAACATAGCATTCAATTTCAGGGCTAGCTTTCCTCTCAAAGAGCACTAAGCTTTTATATTAGCCAGGGTTTTCTAGGGAAACAGAACCTACGGAAGATCTATGTAAACATTATGAGATTTTTATTAAAAGTGTCTCACATGTGGGGATGGGCACATTTTTTATGGTTTTTAAAGGTTTTCAAGGAATTCCTCCGGAGAAGCTGGTTGGCTGAAGTAGAGACAGAAATTCTCTCTTCTGACTGCTGAAATCATCACTTCCTTTAAAGCCTTCAACTGATTGGACAGACTTGTTTCATTGTTGAAGGCAATCTTCTTGGTTGATTGTAGATGTAATCAGCCACAGATGCAATCAATTTACTGATGATTTACATCCATGAAATATCCTCCCAGTAACAATCAGGCCAGTGCTTGCTTGACCAGACAACTGGACACTATAAATTGACCAAGTTAACACATGAACTTAACCATCCCAGCTTCCTAAACCTCTGGGAACACTATATCCTTAGTTTCTCAGCCACAACAATATCAATGGCAAGACTTTTTTATTTGTTTTGATGTGTAAATATTTTATTAGCAATTATGCTACAGGCATTGCTCTACACACTTTCAGGTTCTTCCTATCCACCCTGACTACCATAATTGTGCTGTCCAACTGCCACCCACAGAACAGTCCAACATCAGGACCAGATTTGGTCTAACTGAATCCCTCGGTCTGCCCTGACTGTTCAATTATCAGTCTGCTTTAATCTGAAGAGCTCTGTGGTTTATAGCTTCAAAACAATGGCAAAGCCATCTATCTAGTTACCACAGTTTTAGCTGAGCTCAATTACATTATCTAGTAAAGCACTTGTAATAAGATTATACTCCCAGGAAGCAGGAAACAAATATTAGTGAGTTCCAAACATTATGACAGTATGCTGCTATCAGTAGAAAAACTTTACTTATATGCACGACTGTCTTGCATACTATGAACAGTATCATGCATATTCTAAAAATAGTGATAAGAAGATGAGATAAAATAAATGCAGATAAAATTTTTATTTATGTCCAGTCTCCACTTTGAAAAAGGTGCTCCTTTAGCTTTCCTTGGTCTTTGTTTATCTTGCTCAGTTTTGAAGCCTTATATCTTATGTTCTAGAAAATTCTCAGCCATTATCTCTTTAAACATTGTCTTTCTACCATTCTCTGTATTTTCTTCTTCCTGATATTGTATTATATGTATGTTGGACTTTTTGAGCCTATCTTCTTTGTCTCATAACTCTTCTTTTATATTTTCCATTTCTGTACCTTTGTGCTATGTATGGTCCAGGTGATTCTTTTTTTTTTTTTAATAAATATTTTATTTATAATATCTTTAGTCATAATAATGCCCCAAACTTGAAGCAACCAAACAGTACAGCAAAAGGAAAATAGATAAACATTTTGTAACTGTTATTCAATGTCAAAGAACTCAATGATAAAAGCAGAGAACCACTGATCCACCTGACAGCCTTAACAAGTTGCAAAGCATTTTTTGAGTTACAGATGCAGGCACCAAAG
>JAQZBX010037715.1:0-23690 GCA_029593785.1 Cabassous unicinctus | reverse complement strand
TCAACTACGGCTTTCAAAGTTGTCTCATTACACTTCACACCATTAGAAAATATCATTTTTATTCTGATAATACAAGGGCAAGTGGTGTCAAACTGTGTGTATTAGACAAATATTGTATAATATCATTGATATAAAATATTTAGAATAAACAAATTCATAGTCATAAACTATAATATAAGTTACCAGAATAGGGGTCCTGGAAATGAGGAGTTAATCATTACTCTGTGTAGAATTTCTATTTGGGTTGATGGAAAAATTTTGGTAATGAATGGTGGAAATGGAAACACAATATTGTGAATATAATTAGCAACAATGAATTACATATTTGAATGTGGTTAAAAGGCAAAATTTTAGGTTGTATATATGTTGCTACAGTAAAAATTTTTAAAAAATAGGCCTGTACAACACAAACATTGAACTCTATTATAAACTATGGACTACAGTTAATAGTACAGCTATAAAAAATTCTTAAATCAGTTGGAACAAATGAAATATCTTAATAATATAATACTAGGGTAGTGTATGGGAATTCTGTGTTTTTATATTTCTCTATAAACCTACAATTTCTTTAATAATTTAAAAAAATCTAATAGACATATAAAATCAGTATAGGTGACTAATGAAATTGTATGTATATATCTCTGTATGTATATGAAGTGTGACTGTGATAGGGGATAGAATAAGCATGGCCTGCTGCCTTCCCTATGACCCCAAATTAAGCCTGCACTCATTACTAGATTTGTTATCCTTGTTCCTGGCATGGATTGATAAACCTATGGGTGCCTGTAGAAATCTCTCTTTGTTGGCTGCAAATCAAGACCTGCTGGCCATGGGGGACCTACATTCACTATTTAAATTATTCTTGCTCTATCCCTTCTCATTGAGAGTGTTGGTCCATCCAGTGTCTGTGTAAAATGTGTCTTTCTGGGTGCCCCGGATCCTTGTATTGACAGCTCATTGCTATCTTCCATGTGGTAGGGCTCTACCCCAGGAGGTGGTAACAGGTGTCTTTCTTTCATGACAACTACTGTTTTCTGAAAGGAAATTCATACTGGTAAAGTGAAGAACATGAGTGTGTTTTGTTAAAATATTTACATCTTGGGAGTGTTACTAGGGCTTAGGTCTGCATTTTGAAATATGATATTTATGGATTTTTCAATTAAAAGTATAGACCACACTCTTAGTTGTTTTGACATTGGACATGTTTTCTATGATTTATGTCTTTATGCACTACTAAGTATACATCATTCCTTTGTCATCAGATATATGTAATACTTGAAAGGTAAATTAGTTCATTGTCAAACAGGGATCTCTAAAAGTAAGATTATTGGACAGAACACAGTGATAATTTCTGGAAATGTGCACATGTGACCTAAAGTAATATATGCCAGAGACTACAATGGCCTTTAGAGAACTTAAAGAATTTACTAAGCAATAAGTCTGAGTCTGGGCCTCTGTTAACAATTGTTTTAATTTATTTGAGTAGCCTCTTAGAAGAATTGATTTAATCATTTTTAAATTAAAGTAAATAGTTTATAGGAATGTGTTTTAATCCATTGTTTTTCAGTATAGCATTCTGAGACTCTAAGTTGATATATTTTAGGTTTGGGAGATATGGGTAAAGTAATTATAATAGTCAGCAAAGTATGCATGAATCTTACAGTCTCTGTCACAAATAAATCTCATGAATACATATATTATCATATGATAAAATGGTATGTTCTACAAAATAAAATAAAGCAGAATAAAATAAAAAATAACCAAAAATATCAATATTGATAAAATTGTCAAGGATAATCTCTCTGAGATAGAAATATTTGAGTGGAGACTTAGGGAAAATGAGAATGCAGGTATTTAAGGGAGAAATTTGTTCAAGCAGAAAGGCAGCACACATAATAAGCCTAAACAATAAATGACTTTGTTATTTCACAAATAAATGAAAGCAAGGTTCAAAGAAGGAAAGAAGAAAGAAGACAGGTTGTGAAGGCTGCAGAGTAGATGAAACACATATGCTCTTAAAGGCTCTATTGACTTCAGGTTTTGTTTCATTTCATGAGAAATAATTTGAGGGACTTTAGGAAGAGAATGGATTACATTTCAAAAATATGCTGCCTTCTAATTAAAAGGAGATTGTGAGAAATGTTGGGAAGTTAAACAGAAATTTGAGGTACCAGTTAGAAGCATGTTAGATATAATCTTAAAGTCAATGTGCTAAAGCAGAACACATTGGCTGAGAGTATTGATGATAATGAGATGTCAGAAGGCACTGAAAAATAGAGGAGGAAATAGGATGGATAATAAGGACTAGTCAAAAGACTCAGGAAAGTTGCAACCAATGTACAAGAAAAAAAATGATGCTGGGGAAATGATCTTCCAGTAATGGTTATTTAGATAATGGAGGAGAATGTTTCATTTCAAACAAAGAGAGAAATTGGGCAAAATACAAAATAAAAATGCTCTTGAAGACCTCAGAGCAAAAAAAAAAAAAATGCCATTGGAAACAAACGGGATAAAGATTTGGGTTCAGAAGGATACTGAAGAAAGTATATCTATGTCAGGAAATGGAAGCTTTTCCCAAAGCATCTGTCTATTCTGAAAATAGGAATGGAGATGCAGAGAATCTAGTTAAGCATTTGACTAGGCACATAGAGCTTGTGGAGGAGACACTGGCTTTTAAGGTTTAGACCTTAAGATTGAACCAAAAGTAGTATCTGTGCTTCCAGGGACTGAGTTACATGTTTGAAAGTTCAATCCAATTAGGCTACATGAAATAGATAATGTTCCTAGCTGACTTAAAGGAGTAAAAGTGCATCATACAAACAAGGAGAAAGCAGTATTCTAGTTATCAATTTGTCTCTTAAATATTTCATGATCAGCATCCAGCACATGTACACACAAATCCAACCATACAGGAAAATGATACCATGTAAAAAAAATCAAGAAGAAAGAGCTCTATTGGGGGTCAAAGATAGTGAAGTTTTCAGAGACAGATTTAATATAACCATATTTAAAATATTCAAGGAAATAAAAGTAATGACTGAGAATGTTGGCATAGACAGAAAATTCTAGAAAAGCAACAAACGAACATTCTACAATGGGAAAATAAAAAACTGAAATTAAGCACTCACTTGTTTCTTATAACAACATTTAATAGACAGCAGAGAAGAGACATAAATCAGAAGAATATATGCAGAATTAAACAAAGAGTAAAGTATGGAAAATACAGGAAAGATTGTAAGCATAAAAGGGAAACAGTAAAATACTGCAGAAAGAGAGGAAAGAGAGAATGTGACATAACCAATAATCAAGATAATGGCTGATAATTTTCCAGTATTTTCCATTTCTTTACAATTTTCATATATAATGTCCAAAAATAATAATATGCAGTACATAAAACAATAAGATGGGACAGAAAACTGTGAGACACAGAAAATGGAGTTATTCAAAATGTAATTCACTTAAGGAAAGGTCTCTCATTTCCCATTGCTTTGT
Organism: Cabassous unicinctus; assembly: GCA_029593785.1. Classification (NCBI taxonomy): domain Eukaryota; kingdom Metazoa; phylum Chordata; class Mammalia; order Cingulata; family Chlamyphoridae; genus Cabassous; species Cabassous unicinctus. Next base: position 20,198 of record JAQZBX010037715.1, on the reverse strand, counting down.
ATTTTCACATTTATCATGAATTATGTGTCCATAAATGTTTTGGTCTCTATTTGCACTCTCGATTTCTTATAATGTTTGCAAGAAGACACTGGCCTAATTACATACAGAATTGCTATGGAAAGAATGATTTCTTTCCTTCTATTTCTTCATGAATTCCCTTGATATTCTTTCCCCTTGGAATTTCCAAATGTATTTTAGAATTAATGTCATTGATTGGATATTGAGTATTATCAAGCATACCCAGATGCAATGGAAACCTAAAACTCAACCCTGTAACTGTTGGGTGATAGCATATTAGACCGATGTACTCCTGGAGCCTTAAGAGTAACTTAGCTACCATCAAAGTATTTCATGTAATTAAAAAGGAGAAAAAACCTAAATATATCTTTTACAGTCTGAATTCTAAATAAGATCATGACCTCTTAGCAGATAATTCTCTTTTGCCTTCCTTATTTCCCTTTCCCTTTGGAAGCATTTCAATTTCTACCATATTAAGGTATAACCAATTTTCATTGTTTTAGGTTCCAAATCCTTCTTTTATTTTTGTTTGTTTGTTTGTTCTTCATATCAGAGTTCTGCATTAATTTAAAAATGCACTAAGTGGTTGGTGTTATACAGTAAATCTCCTGGTTCAAGACAATCACAATTTCATCCACTGGTATGGCACCAACCAAATTTCCCTTTGGCAATTAGCATCAATCCCCCATACCAGTAAGCTTTCCTCTTTCTATAAGTGAATGGATAAGAATAATATTGACAATGATCCTCCCACACAAATCTCTTCTCCTTTTGGACACTGGTTCTTTTAAAAAACACTCAGGTACTTGTCATGACATGAAAATACTGGCTACATATGATGGGTCATAGAAAATATACATGGCTAAAAGAATATTCAAATCGTGTCCCTGGGTATTTCAAAGTTGGGCTGACACAATCTTTCTTCATTAATAAATGTGAATATAAAACTTAGGGACTGACTTCGTGTTATCAACATGTGAGCAAGTTGGGTCTAGTGGGTATCTGAAGAACTTATGCAAAGAAAAAAGATAGATACAAGAAGACAAAAAATGCCAGGTACCAGTTGTTTCATGCTTGTGTTCTTTTCTAGTAATAAGGCTGGGACCTTTTATAAGAAAGCCAACACTTTTTTTGATATTTAAATCTTATTTTGAGGGAATGATAAAAGCAAAAACAATAATTAATTGTAAAGTACAATAAAATTTCATAATGGCAGTGATATAAGGGTTGATAAGGGCTAAAAATTTGTTTTTTTCTTAACCTATAAAGTGGTAAAATTAATAGTATAAATAAATGTCAAGTTCATTGGAGAAGAAACTTTTTCTTTGCAAATGGAATAAAATGAGAACTTCATGAAGAAGATGCATGAACTGACAGAAAAGAGAAATGAATGTTAAAGACAAAATTCATGGAAAAATATGAGAAATAAATATATTTAAAATGAATAATAAAAAAGTTAATAACCTCAATAATAGTCAATGCTAGGTTACAATTGATGTTTATATCAATTTATTCTTTGTTTATATTCTATGATGTGTGTGTTGTACGGGCATGTCTTTCTTACCTGACCCAGAGCTGAATTGTCTCCACTTTCCAAATTCCACTCATACAAATGCAACCAAATACTACGTTCATATAATTCTCTACTAGTACTTTGACCATATTACCCAGGAGCACTAACATCAACATATATATTATCTACTACATCTACTACTACAAGTAGGTCATTATAATTTTTAACAATTATTTAGCCATCTTAAAACATCATATGTAGAGTTATACATTCAAACTATTATTTATGTTTGGAAATTATATACATAGTATAGTAATCTCCAATTTACATTATCAAGTTGTGGACCCATTCTTAGTAGGACTGAGATTTCTTAGAGGTGGAATGATTCTCAAACATTGAATTACTTGGAACTCATCCTCTTAAGGAATTCCTGGCACTTGGACAAGGTGACCTTCAGTGCATCTTTCATGAATTCATTCTGTAGACTGAAGATAAAGGGATTCAGGAAAGGTGTGATGGCACTGGAGAGGATAAAGAGAATCTTCTTGAGGTGGAGGCTTCTCTTCTGTGAGGGATGAACATAAACAAAGATGGAGATCCCATAGCCCATGTAGACCACAGTGCAGTGGGAGCGGAGGCACAAGTGGCAAAGTCTTTGCGTTCTCCTTGTCCTGATGGTATCTTCAGAATGGTGGAGATGATATAAACATAGACCACTGTAAGTGAGAAGAAGCTAATGAGCAGGACAAGGGAGCTGAGGAAATTCATGATCTCAATAACACATATGTCAGCACAGTCCAAATGGAGGAGCGGACCACTGTCACGGAAAAAGTGATTAATTTCATTGGGGCCACAATATGGCAGGGCTGCTTTAAGGATGGTGGACGGGAAGATGAGGGAAAAAACCACCAACACAGGAGAGGATGACAAGACAGACACAGAGTGAGCTAGTCATAATTGTAGGGTACTGAAGGGGACTGCAGATGACCACATAGTGGTCATAGGATATGAGAGCAAAAAGGATAAACTCAGTGCATCCAGAGAGGAAGTAGAAATAGGACTGGGTGAAACATTCACTAAATGAGATTCTATTCCTTTCTGACAGGAATCCTGCCAGCATCTTGGGAACAGCACAGGTCATAGTTAATATATCACTGAAAGAGAGGTTGCTGAGGAAGAAATACGTGGGTGAGTGGAGCCTGTAATCTACAAAGATCAGTGTAATGATAAGGGTATTTCCAAGGACTGTCACCAAATAAGCTAATAAAAAATCAAGAATAAGATGCCTCTTAGTGCTCCAGTGTTAGGTAACCCAATAAGAATAATCTCTGTCAACATGGTCCAATTCCCTCTTTCCACACTGTGTAGGGAATCTCTTTTCTTAAGAGAACCAAGAAAGAGAAAGAAGCATGATTCATCATTCCTTAAAACAGAATTTTCTAAGATAAAGGAAGTTGGGAAATTTTATTCCTTCTATTTCTAACAATATACATGATTAAAAATATAATATAGTCATGTTTAATTTTTCTCATAACTTCCAGACAAGAATATGTGAAAATCAATGTTCTCAATAATTACATGTAAAAATCAATTTACCTAACAGATATTTTAACCCCCACATACTTATTTTTATCCCAAATGTAAAAAGGCAGTAAGTACAATATACTTATTTTTATGCACACACACAGACACTCACATACATAAAGGTAGACACACACATACATAAAGATATACACACACATATATAAGATTTTGGTCAGGGTGAAATTAAAGAAATGAATATATTTTTATTAATTATTATTTAATTTTGTAATTGATAATAGTTTCAAATGAACTGACCTGCATTAAATATTTCAGATATTATCCAGTTAACAAAAGGCTTTCAATTAAATCTACAAGCACAGATTGTGTGCTGCAGCTATACCTCCATGTTTAACTAATTAGAGTGGACACTACACTGCAAAAAATGCGGGTTAATGGCATGTAGAAATCAAATTAATTCACTTTTCATCTTTTAGATACTATAATTGTTCTCCTATATAGAATTTAAGCTTCACTAATATTTTCTTTAATTTTTATTGTAGTCAATGGATGTTAATCTATTATGGTAGAACTTTTAAATGACAAATTAACAAATAGCTAAAGGGAACAGATATGAAGGGTATTAAACATTAAATAATTAGAGATTTTTTAGAACAAATTCTAGAACAACCTACTAGCATTTTATTGATGCTTTGGAATGTCACTGTTAATGTGTGTAGGTGCATCAGGTATTAATTTCTAGCCTTAGCCAGAAATGTCTGTGACAGCAGTTCTCTACATGTAAGTTAATACAAGAATTGTTCTCACTTTATGTAATTAAAATAAATTGGTAGAGTGCACAGAGAAAACTCCAAATTTGAAGGTGACATTAATAGATTTGTCATTTTTTAAATGAAAATTTTAACAAAGAATGTGATTTTAATAGTCAGAAAAACGTCAAAAGAGATCCTTAAACCAAAGACAATAGAGAAAAACGAATAAGAAAATTCCTGAAAAATAAAGGGAAACAAAAGTAAGAACAAATAATTTTCAGAATAATGAATTACACAATTAAAAGCCAATATATCAATAATATTTGAAAAAACAAAAACAGCCAAATATAACTTTCAGAATGAAATAAAATGAAATTTTACTGTATGCAATTTGCATGAAATGTAAATATAATGTATCAAAAAGGTAAAAAAAGGGAAGCGGGTGTGGCTCAGTGGATAGAGCCCCCGTTTACCATATGGGAGGCTCGGGTTCGCGTCCTGAGGCCTCCTTGTGAGGACACGCTGGCCTGAGCGGTGCGGTGCGGTGGGCTGATGCAGCAACCTCGCGGCAGGAAGCGGGTGTGGCACGATGGATAGAGCACCCGTTTACCATATGAGAGGCCCCGGGTTCGCTTCCCGGCGCCTCCTTGTGAGGGCAGGCCTGCTCGCACGGCGCCCTGGGCTGATGCGGCAAGACCTCACAGCAAGGGGGAGATAAGCAGACACAGAGAAGACACGCAGCGAATGGACACAGCAGCACAAGCAGCAAGGGGGGGGTATAAATAAAAAAATAATAAATAAATCTTTTTAAAAAAAAAGTTAAAAAGAAGTATTGTTGAATATGTCAGTGGATTTAAAAAAATATGTAAGAAGAAAAAAATAGACAAAAAATAAAAATATATAAAAGAAGAAAAGTAGTTGTTGCAATATGAATAATAAACACATTAGAAATTGAGGCAAAAAAACATATATGTTAAATGTATACTATTGTATAATAAATTTCAGAAGACAAAAATTAAGTGTATATTATTGAATAATAAATTTCAGAAGACAAAGAGGTTAAGCATATATTATTGAATGATAAACTGCCAGTGAACATACAAACATCTGAATTTATGAGATAAGTGGGATTATATCATGCTTGTCGAGGAAGATAATAAAATACAGGGAGTAATAGATAATAATAAAATAAAATAATTTGACATACTCCATTTTTATTGATCAATAGAGCAGAAAGTGAACAGTATTAAGAACAAAATTAATATTAGAAATTAACTGAAGCATTTCTTATTAAATTATGGAAATATATGGAACGCTAAAGGTGAACATATATAAAGATTCTATTCCTGAATTTGAAATCCATATCTCAAAGTTCAAATTTGTATATATAACATAACTAAATTCAAATATCAGTATAATTTTTCTTTTTGAAATACATCAAAATAAAGAAAATGAAATAAAGAATAATACTCTTTTAAAACCTATCAAATTTGATAACATATTATTAAAGTACAGTAACTTAAGGACAAATTTCCAAAAAATTATAAGAGCGTTTTTAATATTTTGATTTATTTTTATGGAAATTGAAAGAAGTAAAATTTCAACTTACAAAAAATGAGGTTCCAGAGGGGCATACTCTGCCTAAAGAAGCTGGATTAGGAGACTGTGACCATGGAGGTAATGTAAGAATATGTAAAATGGAAAGATGAGATCAGGCTCTCAAATACTGTTATGCTCTCAAAAGTGTTACAACTATACCACATGATGTTACTCAGGAGTTTAGCAAGGGGGATGAAGAGAGAGAGATGAGATAAAGCTAGAGCTAGTGCTAGAGGGGAGAGAAAGGGAGGGAAGGAAGGGGGGAGAGAGAGAGGGACTGATTGATTATTCAGGGAAGTAACGGAATAAAAACTGTAGGCATAATGGCTTTGAATGATGGTTAAGGAAAGATGTGATAAGGAATAATGGTTACTATAGAAATCAAAGTGTTGATGTTATGAAGCAAAATTTTCTGAGAGTCTATGTTATTAAATTGTTAATATAATTTCCTTAAGTCGTATGTTAAATAATATTTAAATAAATCTGTTAGATTAGACAAGACTATCCTTAGTATCTATTCTTCAAGTAATTCTCAGACATTTAAGATGGGTCAAGGTCATCTTTTGTTCAGGCCTAACATCTAGGAATAATTTATGAAATATTTCCATAGATTTCCAGTCTCATTTTCTAGGACATTCAACTTTTTCCTTAACAATCCCAAACCTTGCTTGACAACATGTCTTCATTCTTAAAATAAGGTCCTTCGCTGAGGAAAAAGGAAGAGAATATCCTGACTTTGATCCATTTTTCTTGTCCTTTGGAATCAGCCTTCAGAGCTGAGAAGATGGGGTTTGCACAGGAACTGTGGAGCCTAGATCCCTCTGTAGGTTGGACTACTGTCAAACTACCACGGGAAATTTCCAGAGCATGAACCTAGAAGAAAGTCTCAGTGAGACTAGCAAGACTTTAAAATCAGGCCAGAACCCCTCAGGGGCAACTTTACTGGAGGAATAAATGCAAATTTGTGTTTTCTCACTCTTGAAATTTTCTTTGTAAACTCATAAATGACTGTATTCCATAGAGATATAAATACATGTTAAAAACTTTAATTCCCAGGAGACTTTTTAAAAACACTTGGCCAAGGAATTTCAAATACTGTGAACAACATTTTTCTTACCTGTCTATACAGCCACAGAGAAAATTTATGAACATTCAAATATGTATGTATGTATGTATGTGTATGTGTAATCTATAATCATGCAGGACCTCAGAGCTTCAGGTGGTTGCCCTTCAGTGTTGGAGAGACTTGAACTGTTATGGCTCATTTTCAGGGGGTGACTTTAATGAATATAAAGGAGTATGTCATAAAAAGAAATACATGAATGAAGTCAGGAAATGTCAAATAAGTAGGTATGAAAATAGCAGAACTATATAAAATAAAACTTTGAGAACAAATTACTCATATCAAAATTGTAATTGTTTTAATTCTATAGTAATTTCCTTTAAATTTTATATGTATACACATTTTTAGTAGTAATAATTGTGTACTTTTGTATTTCCTGCTTTAAACCTTGATATTATATCACATTTTCCATATGCCGAAGCTTTTTATTGTAATTTACTCATTCATCTACTGATAAACACTAAGAATGATGACAGAGATATTCTTGATCTGCAAGATCTATGTGTTATCATCCAATTCACTAAATAAAATGTGTCACCTAAAGGAATACAAGACATCACTAGTAGATGTATAATCTAGGAGAAGTAGGACCAGGTTGTATATATCATGGTGTTAGTGGCAATTCGCGAGGATGTTGAAATATGTTTGCATTTGAACATGTGAAGATGGTGGAAGGGAAAGTGGTTTTTGTTGGGAAAAAATAAATAATTAAAAGGCTGAGGTGATGAAAATATACTTAGAAATTTACCAGTACTATACAATGCCATCTCTCCTTATAAGAAAGTTATTGTTATTATTCCGGTGTCCTTGTTCCTTATTACAAACATGACATATTATATGTGACCCTATTCCTCATTTCCCAATATAAGACTAGGGGATCCATTCCCCTAGGATGATTCCTCTTCAGAGATTTCCCAGTGTTGTACTACTGTTTCCAATCCCATTGCAACTTCACTAATATCATACCAGTGTCCTTTATCCTATAAGAATTCCCATTACTCTCATCCCTATCAGATGTTTTCCAATACTATACTATTATTCCCTTTCTTCATAAAAATTTCCCAATATTACAGTCATGCCTCTATTACTCTGTAGGACATTATTAATAGTATACTAATAACCTCATTCCTCAACATATGTATCCCAATATTATACCATTCCTGCCATTCCTCATCAAAAATTTCTGAATATTATACTATTGTCTTCATTCCTCTTTGGGACATTCCTAATATTATATCAGTGTTTCTTTTCCTCATTATAAATGTCTATATATGATTCCAGTTCCTCCAAATTTCATCAGATGTTTCCTCATATTATTTCACTGTAACTATTTTCTTAAGATATTTGTGAACATGCTTTCAGTTCATTTTCCCAAGAAAATATCAGTCCTCTCATTCATCTTCAGAATTCCTAATATTATGCCAGTGCCCCCTTTCCTCATTTACAATTCCCCTCATCTTATGCTATTGTCTTCCTTCATCACCAGTAGTTTCTGAATATAACTGTAGTGCTTCAGTTCCTCGCTGGAATTTTCACATGTTATTTCATTATCAAAAATTCTGCTTTATAATACAGTTACATGAATTCCCCATTGGAAATGTCTCATTGTTATATATATGGCCTTATTGTTCATCATATGTTTTCCAAGATGTTACCACTACCTCTTTGATCAACTGAAGTTTTCCACATGATATCAGTACCCATATTCCTCTTCAGGTATTTCTTAATATACCAATGACCTCTTTCTCATCGGAATCTTTCCTATAATACTCTAATGCCTTCATTCTTCTTCAGAAGATTGCCAATATTATACCAAGGCTCCCATTCCTCAACAAATTTTCTCCTTATTATACCTGCTCTCTTAGTTTGCATAAGAACTGTCTTATTTTCTGAACCCTCAATCCCAGTCAGAATTATACAATTATCACATCATTACACCCATTTCTCATCACAAGTTTTATCATATTTACCAATTCCCATTATTATATGTTTCTCCACATTAAGGCAGTCCACCATTCCTTAATATAAGATTCCAAATATTATACTGGTGCACCCATTTCCTTTTTTTGTCCCTATGTTATCAGTGCTCTTATTCATCTTCACAAGCTTTCCAATACATCATCAATTTCCCCATGATCATCAGAATTTTTTCATGTTTTACCAGTATCCCCTTTTCTTTGGAAAGTCCCTTATTGGAATTTCCCGATACTATGTGAATTCCTCATCAGAAGTTTCTCTATTTGTTAACAGTTCCATATTCCTCTTCAAAACTTGTCAAATATTGCACTATTTCTCCTTCCCCCATTAGAAATTTCCCCACATGATATCAGTACTCCCATTCCACTTCAAAAATTTCCCAATATTATACCAGTGCCCACTCATCAATATATTTATCCATATGATACCAGTGAATACATTCGCATTAAAAGTTTTAACAAATTTTATGAGTCCACATTCCTAATAAAAATTGTCTGTTATAAAAGGAAGCCTTTGTTCATCAGAATTTTCCCAATGTTACACCAGGTTGTCCATTCCTCATGAATTTTTCTCATATATAATTGCCATATTTTCATCAGATGTTTTTCAATATTGTGATAGTGTCTCTATCTTTATGTTTTTCCATAAGGTTACAAGATTATCGTCATCTTCTTTCATTTCAGAATATTTCTAATATTATAACTTTGCAACTCACATTTTCAGATGCTAGTCATATTAAACCAGTGTCTGATATGGAAGTTTCTTAACATTATTTCAGTGACCTGATCCATCATTAGGAGTTTCCCTGTATTATAGCAGAATCTCAATTCATCATCGCTGGAAATTTGCCAGTATTATATGTTCTCCTTCTTTATTAGAAATTTCTCCATATGTTACCAGTATTTTCATTCTTCTTCAGAAGTTTTCTCCTATTATACTAATGCCTGTATTCTTCATAAAATTTTCCAAAAGTTACCATCTCCATTCTATTCCTCATATCCCATTTGCCATCAGAAGTTTCCCAATATTCATCATGAGTTACCAAATATTAAAACGTGCCTCCTATCATCCTGAAATCTGTTCTATTATTATGCCAGTGTTTCCCAGTTTTCACAAGAAGGTACCCAACATTACACAAGTGCTCCCATGTCTTATTAAAATTGCCTGAGTTTTTATCAATTCTGCCATTCCTTTTGTGAGGATTCAGTATATTACATCGGTACTCTAAATGCTCATAATGAATTTCCCAATATATTATGCGCCCAAACGTCTTGAGAAGTTCATTATTATTATACCATTACCTCCATTCCTCATTAGTGTTTTATTTAGATACTAGTGTTTCATTCCTTTTCAGAAGCCCCAATAGTATATCAGTGCCTCAAATCCTGTTTTACTGTTCTTTTATTTTTGTGAATTTGAAATAAACTTGTTTATAAAAAAGTCAAATCCTCATTATGATATTTTCATATTACACAGAATCACAAATTGTTTATTTGGGGTTTGACTATTATAACACTATGACTATTGTTTATTTGAAAATTCACTATATTATACTAGTGCTCACATTCCGCATCAGAAATTTCCTAATATTATACATGTGCTCTCATTCTTCTTCAGAAATTTCCTAATATTATTCCATTCTTCCTATCCCTCATCTGAAATTTACAAATATTGCATCAGTAACCATAATCCTCATCAGAAATATCTATTATGAAAGTGTGAACTTTCTTTTCAGGAAGGTTCTCAATATTATACTAGAGTATCTGTTCTTAATTGGGAGATTTCCAATATTGTACCAGTAAACCTTCCCTATGAAAATTTGGCCACTATTATACCCAGGTCTCCATTCCTCACTGGACAGTTACCAGTCCATCTTCCCTCATTAGAATTGTCCCAATATTTTATTGGTTATGCTTTACTAGAAGATTTCTCATAATATTACAGTACCACAATTCTTCATTGAAATTTTCCAAATATTGTACAGTCATTCTTCTTTAATAATTTTACAATGTTATACAAATTTTCCCATTCCACATTATGTCTCTCTATATTATACCAATTTTCCCCAATTATGTCAGTGTCTCCATTTCTCAACAGAACTTTTCCCATATTATACTAGAGCCCACATTCCTCATTGTGAATACCCTGGATATGTCCATAAGTTATGTGGTCACCACCATGTAAGTCATTAGTGACAAGGCAATTGTTGAGTCAAATATATTTCCAATGTTCTAAATAGCCTGTATGAATTGAACATTTTTGAATAGTTGAAAAAATATATATTTAAGTAGGGATGAGCTTTTCTGCTTACATGTTCACCTCTGTATAGTACCTTTCCTTAATTTTAAGTAATGTTACCATAGATAGACCTCTAAACATTAGACATTCTTTCAAATCAGCAAATAAACTTCACAAGCAACATATTCTTTTACCCAATTTCACCCTATTATTTATATTTACACTCTTATAGGAGTCTGCTCATTTATAGTTTGAGTTGCAGTAACAAATCCCTAGAAATTTCCCAGAGTTTTCAGATGAGCAACAGGAGATTTATTCTTAATTCAGACTCATATTTTTAACTGTTCACTTGTGGTTCACTGAGATACATTCTCAATTTTGCATAGAAAACTCAATAGCCAAGAACTACCAGGCATAAGTACATAAAATACACATACACACAGGCAAAGACACATGTTGTCACATTTCAATAATAATACAGCTAAAATATTGAAGAGATGCTGCAGGTGGAACAACTAAGTCCAGTGACTGTGGCTGAGGACCTCAAGATCAATCTCTGCTTTCTATGTATTGATAGAAAGACTCATAGAGCTCAGAAAAACTCCTATACTCATAGTTGATTACTGTGAAAGGATAAAACTCAAGATTAGTAATGGCAAAAAGTGCATGGGATGAATTGCAGAAGAAAGAAGATGCACGTTATCAGTTCCCAATCCCAGTGCAGTTGCATGGATGCATTTAATTCATCCAGCAACAACATTAAATATCAATGCATCAGTGTGGGACCAATCAGGAAGTTCACATGAAACTTGCTGTCCAATAATTTTACTGGGGATTAGTCAGATACCCATGCACCACCAATGTAACCTACCTCAGATATTCATACTCCAATTCCCCAACCCTGAGGCCAAACTGATATGATGTGATCCAAAGCCCCAGTAATACAAAAAGAAGTATTCCTTAACAATCACTTTGCTGTTATGATCTATAGTGGCCCAAGGTCTCAGGTATACAATTCACTCTTATTGTTCAGGGTATGCTAAGGACTCAGAGGATATCTCTCATTAGCCTGTCAACAGCCAGTTCTGAAGACAAAGTCCTGTGAGGTGCAGAAGTGTTTAATTTTGAGAAGGTCCCATTTATCTATTTTTGTTGTTGTTGCACATGCTTTGGGTGTAAGGTCCAAGAAATGACAGTCTAATGCAAGGTCTTGAAGATGTTTCCCTACATTTTCTTCTGGTAGTTTTATGGTCCTGGCTTTTATATTTAGGTCTTTCATCCATTTTGAGTTAATTCTTGTATAGGGTGTGAAATAGGGGTCCTCTCATTCTTTTGGTAATAGATATCCAGTTTTCCCAGCACCATTTGTTGAAGAGATTGTTTTGTCCCATTACTATGGACTTGGCAGGTTTGTCAAAAACCAGTTGACATATAAGTGAAGGTTTATTTCTTGATTCTCAATTCTATTCCACTGATCGATGTGTCTATCTTTATACGAGTACCATGATGTTTTGACCACTGTAGCTTTGTAATATGTTTCAAGTTCAGGCAGGAAAATTCCTCCCATGTTTCTTCTTTTTTAGAATGTTTTTGGCTATTCAGATGCACTTTCCCATCCAAACAAATTTGGTAATTGCCTTTTCTAATTCTGTAAAGTAAGCTTTTGGAATTTGGATTGGTATTACATTGAATCTATCAATCAGTTTGGGTGGAATTGATATCTTCACGATATTTAGTCATCCAATCGATGAACATGGAATGTCTTTCCATTTGTTTAGGTCTTCCTTGATTTCTTTTAGCATTGTTTTGTAGTTTTCTGCATATAGGTCTTGTACTCTTTGGTTAAATTAATTCCTAGGTATTTCAGTCCTTTTTGCTATTGTAAATGGAATTTCTCCCCTGATTTCCTCCTCAGATTGTTCAGTACTAGTGTACAAAAACATTACTGAATTTTGCATGTTGATCTTGAACCGTGTCACTTTGCTGAACTCATTTATTAGCTCAAGTAGCTTTGTCATGGATACTATAGAATTTTCTAAATACAGGATCATATCATCCACAAACAGTGAGAATTTTACTTCCTCTTTTCCTCTTTGGATGACTTTTTTTTTTCTTGTCTAATTGTCCTAACTAGAACTTCTAGTACAATATTGAATAACAATGGTGACAGTGGGCATCCTTGTCTTGTTCCAGAAATTAGAGGGAAAACTTTCAACCTTTGGCCCTTGAGTACGATGTTGGCTGTGGGTTTTTCATATATGCCTTTTATCATATTGAGGAATTTTCCTTCTATTCTTATCTTTTGAAGTGTTTTTATCAAAAAAGAATGTTGGATTTTGTCAAATGCCCTTTCTGCTTTGATTGAGTTGATCATGTGATTTTTTCCCTTCACTTTGTTAATGTGATGTATTGCATGGATTTATTTTCTCACAGCCTTACATATCAAGAGTAAATCCCACTTGATCGGGATTATAAGCCTTTTGATATGCTCTTGGATTCGATTTGCAAGTATTTTTTTGAGAATTTTTGCACCTATGCTTATTAGCGAGATTGGTCTGTAATTTTCTTTCCTTGTAGTATCATTATCTGGCTTTGGTATTAAGGTGATGTTGGTGTCATAAAGCGTGTTGGGTAATTTTCTCTCCTCTTCAATTTTTGAGAAGAGTTTAAACAGGATTGGTATTAACTCTTTTCAAAATGCTTGGTGGAATTCACCTGTGAAGCCATCTGGTCCTGGACTTTTCTTTGCTGGGAGATTTTTGATGATGGATTCAAACTCTTTAAATGTGATTGGTTTGTTAAGTTCTTTTATTTCTTGTAGTGTTAGTGTATGTTGATTGTGCATTTCTAAGAATTTTTCCATTTCATCTAGGTTGCCTATTTTCTTGGCATAAAGTTTCTGATAATATCCTCATATGACCCTTTTTATTTCTGTGGGATCAGTCATAACTACCCCTCTTTCATTTCTGATTGTATTTATTTGCATCTTCTATCTTTTTTTTCTTGGTTAGTCTAGCTATGGGTTTGTCAGTTTTATTGATCTCAAAGAACCAGCTTTTGATTTTACTGCTTTTCTCTGTTTTTTGGTTTTCAATTTCATTTATTTCTGCTCTAATCTTTATTATTTCTTTACTTCTCCTTGCTTTGGGATTGGATTGTTGTTCTTTTTCTAGTCTCTCTAGTTGTTCAGTTAAATCTTTTGAGTTTGGCTCTTTCTTCTTTTTTAATATAGATGTTTAAGGCTCTAAATTTCCCTCTCAATACTGCCTTTGCTATATACCATAAGTTTTGATAAGTTGTGTTCTCATTTTCATTTGTCTCAGTGTATTTACTTATTTCACTTGCAATTTCTTCTTTGACCCAATGCTATTTAGGAGGCTGTTATTTAGCTGCCACACATTTGCAAATACTGTCTATTATTGATTTCTACCTTCATTCCATTATGAAGGTGCTTTGAGAAGGTGCTTTGTATAATTTCAATATTTTTATATTTATTGAGAGCTGCCTTGTGCCCCAACATGTAGTCCATCCTGAAGAAAGATCCATGGGCACTTGAGAAGAATGTGTAAGCCACTGAGTTTGGATGCAGCATTCTGTACATATGTTACATCTAAGTTGCTTACCATATCGTTCAAGTTCTCTGTTTCCTAGTTGATCTTCTATCTAGCTGTTCTATCTAAAGTTGTGAGTGAGGTGTTGAAGTCTCCAACAATTATTGTTGAGATGTCTATTTCTCCCTTCAGTTTTGCCAGAATTTGTCTCATGTATTTTGGGGCACCCTTGTTAGGTGCATAGATATTTATGACTGTTACATCTTCCTGGTGGTTTGTTCCTTTTATTAATATATAATGGTCTTCTGTATCTCTCATAACTTTTTTGCATTTAAAATCTTTTTGTCCAATATTAGTAGCGCTACCCCTGCTCTTTTTTGGTTGCTATTTGAGTGGAATATCTTTTTCCAACCTTTCACTTTGAGCTGGTTTGTATCCCTGGGTCTAAGGTGAGTTTCTTGTAAGCAGCACATGAATGGCTCATGTTTTTTTTAAATCTCTTCTGTCAGCCTGTATCTCTTGATTAGGGAGTTTAATCCATTTACATTCAATGGTATTACTGTGAATGCATTATTTACTTCTACCATTTTATTCTTTGGTTTTCTTATGTCGTATCATATTTTTGTCTGTCTTTTTACTCTTTTGATTATTCTTTCTGCTATTATTTCTTCTATACTCTCCTCCAGCCCACTCTCTCCTGTCTTTTTCTTTCAGGTTCTAAGGCTTCCTTTAATATTTCATGCAAATTGGATTCTTTTTCACAAACTCTCTTAGTTTCTGTTTGTTTGTGAATATTTTATACTCACCTTCATATTTGAAGAACAATTTTGCTGGATAAAGAATTCTTGGCTGGCAGTTTTTCTCTTTCAGTGTACTAATTGTATCATACTACTGTCTTCTCGCCTCTATGGCTTCTGATGGGAAATCTACACTAAGTCATACTGGGCATGCCTTGTATGTAATGGTTTGCTTCTCCTTTGCTGCTCTGAGAATTTTATTTTTATCTTTGACATTAGACATTCTGAATAGTAAGTGTCTTGGAATTGGTCTAGTTGGATTTATTCTGATTGGGATATGGTGCACTTCTTGGATATGTAAGTTCATTTCTTTCATGAGAGTTGGGAAATTTTCAGCTATTATTTCCTCAAATACTCTTTCTGCCACTTTTCCCTTCTCTTCTCCTACTGGAACTCCCATGAAACATATGTTGATGCATTTCATGTTGTCATTCAACTCTCTGAGCCCCTGCTCAATTTTTCTTCCATTCTTTTCTCTCTATCTCTTTATCACTTATTCTTTCTTTTATCATTTCAAGTCTGCTGTTGTATGCTTCTAATGTGTTTTTGATCTCACCTATTGTGTCTTTCATTCCTATGAGGTCTGTTATTTTTTTGTTCAGGATTTTAGAATCTTCTTTGCACTTGCTCAATGTGTTCTTGATGTCATTTATCTCTTTAGTCATATTGTTTCTCAGCTGATTAATTTCATTTTGGAAATTTGTGTGCATCTCGCTAATTAGCCCTCTCAAATCCTGGATCTCTTCTGGGGCTTTGATATATTCTTTTTTGGGTCATATCTTCCATTTTCTTAGTATGACTCATAATTTTTTGCCGACATCAAGGCATCTGATTAGGATGTAGTTTACTCAGATGCTCAATTTCTTTCTTTTGTAGGGATTTAGTGGCAGGAGGTTTTGTGTTACCACTGCTCTTTTATTCTTGGCTCTACTTAAATCATTAGGATTGTCTCTCCTAGTTGCTCAAAATGGGCTCTGGACCCAGTAATTTGTTGCAGACCTGTTTCATAGGACCTTGAGGAGGGAGGCTATAAAGGCTGGAAAAACCATACTCATTTACACTTCCTTGGTCTGCCAGCAGATGGTGCTCTTTGGAAGCCTTCTCAGTTCAATGCCTGGTTGGAGTGTATTTGTTGAAACACGGACTGAATCACTGTGATAGAGCTTCCTGCCTGCAGGCTAAAATCCATGTAATTCAAACTTCTCAGAGAAAGGTCTCCAGCCTTCACTGGCAACCCCCTTCCTTTTCCTACTCCTCTCTGCATCCTCAACAATTAGTGCTGGTTAGTAGAGAAGGAGATTGGGTGGGTCGTATATCTTTACCCCCTTGCCAGTTCCAAAGGCGAACAATGGCATGGCCCCACCTGGCCTGGAAGGGCTCATGGGACACAGCAGACCAAATTTGTGCATCCAAACTAATACAGCCTTAGGCTTGTCCCTCTCTCTCCACTTTCCTGGGGAGGTGTGCCCTCAACAATTAGTCCCAGCTAGAAGAGAGGTTGAGAGGGTCAGATTTCTCCAGTCCTGTGCTGGCTTCCAGGGCAAACCACACCATGGTCTTACCTGGCCTGGAAGGGCTTGTGGACACAGCAGACCAAGTTTGTGGGTCAGAAACTGAGTCAGCCTCAGGCTGTGTCCTTCTCTCTACCCTTTTTTTGGAGTTGTAGATCAAGGGAGCCCCTTTGTCTGTAACTACAGGCTCAGAGTTCTGAGTATTCTAAAGTGTCTTTAGTGTGGGGAAAGATGTCAACAGCAGCAGCCCCTGGTTTCAACTCACAGTTCTGTCATCATGATTCCCCTCCTTTGTCCCTCTCTCCTTTGAACAGTGTCCAGCCTTTTCCTGGTGTCCTAAACCCTAGAAGATCTTTTTCCAGGATTTTTCAGCCTGTCCTCTAGCTATTTTTCTGGTGGAGAAGACAGTCCCATGTCTTTCTAGTCCACCATCTTCCCAGAAGTCTCTACAATTGTTTTTGATATGGTTATTACTGAGTTCCAAGTCATGTAGAGACAATGGCAGCTCTTCTATCTCAGTCCATAGGCTTCTACTGAGATGAGTTCCTGTTGATTGTTGTTTTCTTTGATTGTTCTACAGAGAGAACATGGATGTGGTTTAGGACAGTTCTTATCTCTGCTAAAAAAAGATGTGTCTTATTCTTTTCTATTCTTGGGATGAGGACAGTCATAATTCATTGATGTAACATGTGTTCCCAGTGAACTTTTATAAACTTGGACATCCATGAGTTTCCCATAGAGGTGTCCCTTGAGTCACAGAAGCTAGGGCATAAGGACAGTTCCCTGTGGCTAATTTTGGCTTCATCTATTTTAAAAGAGTTAAGGAGTCCTGTTAATTCAGGATACATACCCTTTCCAAATGCATCAGGTCCTAGCATTATTCAGTATTATTTGTTGTGCTTGCCTGATTTACTTCACTAAAACCTCATTATCTTTCCAGTCTGGCTTTCATGATTTGCCTTCCTCCTGGAAGAGAACACCTTCTAATCTTATTACTCTAGTTAATAAATGTGCTAGTTAATAAATCTTCCAGTTAATAAATGCTGCTCATCAATCAAAGTAAATTAAATTTGTCCCATGGTTCCTAGACCAGAACCTGTCTTCCCCTAAAGCCCTATATGTCTTTGGGATAATGTTTTTTGATCCACTATGCATGATGTTTTTATTGTAGAATAATGGCCTGAGTGAAGGTAGGATACATGTTTTGTACCCCAAAATGTTAGTTCTCTCATATTAGGTTTATATGAGTGGTAGGCACACCCAAATTTTATTTAGCTTGAGTATTTTATCAGGCCTCATATCGCCTTGTTAGGTTCCAAAAGTAGAGTAATCTTGACATTTAGCTTTATCCTTCTGGGCATCTGATGTAATAGTGCTAAGTGATAAAGTTGATTCTTATTATGCAATAGCCATGTCCTATGACATCATAGTGAACACTCAATTAGCATATCCTGAAAAATTGCTCATAGGGGATATAATGAGTTAAGTTTCTGTGAGCCTCTGGCACCATATTTCCATCAACCAATCAATGCAAAAAATTATTTTATGTGTCTTTCTCTTTAAAGGTTCCTTAATACATATTGCTGACTCATTAACATTGGACTCTTGATCCACAGCACTATATAATTCATGCCTGAATGAAGCTAAATTAAGATATGTGTTTTCTCTGTAAGACACATCACAGTGTTCTTGAAATTATGTGCAACAGATAGCACTTGAGCACTACCCTTTGGAGACATTTTAAACACTGAAATCAATAAAAACCCCAAAATGCAAGATACTTGTCATTACATATACCACAAAAAGGCATTTTACATAATGTGAGTTGAAACAAGAAAGCAAATTGTCAACTTGTTTAACCTCAGCTGAGACGTGCACATTGGGAGAGTAAAAGATTTCACTGCTCTGTGTGTGTCTGAAATTACTGGGAGTGACAAATGAATTTTGCTGAGTAGACAGATTCACAAATACAGAAATTATGAAAAATGAGGTTGGAATGTAATATCATTCTCTGCTCTGAGCCTCTTTTGAGGTATTGTTATTAAATCACTAAATGTACTTATTATTTAAAATAAATATTCAGATAAATTATTCAGACATTTCAAAACTATACAACTTTCCCTAACATCGGGGGGTTGAGGCCATCTTCTTTTTAGGAGTAAGGTCTTTGTATAACTTAGGAAATATTCCCATTAACTTTCCATGCTTCTTTTCTAAGGCATCCAACTTTTCCCCTTAACAGTCTCTAATCTTGCTATATGAAATATCTCCATGCACAGAAAAAATTTCTTAGTTCAGGAAAAAGCAAGAGGAGGATGGACTTTGTTCCACTTTTCTTTCTTTTGAAATTGGTCTCCAGAGACAAGAGGAGGGGTTTTCATAGGAATTTGAGACCAGATCAATTCTGAGGTTGGGCTACTTCCAAATTACCCTAGGACAACTCTACAGCACAAACCTGAAAGAAGGTCTCCCTGAGGTTAACAAGGCTTTAAAATCAACACAGGATCCCTCAGGGTGAACCATTTTATCTAGAAAAAAAAAACTGTGATTTCTTCTCTCTACAAATTTTGCATCATAAACTCCATTATGAATCTGTTTCATAGAGACTCAAGTATATTAAAAAGTTTATTTCCCAAGAGACTTTTTAAAAGCAAAGAGCCAAGGAGTTTCAAATAATTTGTATAACAATTTTCATGCATATATGCATGCACATATGTAAGGATGTGTGCATGCATGTGTATATGTGTGTTTCTATATAATCTATAATCATGCAGTACTTCAGAGCTGCAGCTGGATATCCTTCAATATTGGAGAGAATGTAATTCAGTTACTGGTCATTTTTAGTGACTCTAATGAATATACAGTGTTATTTCCCAAACAGAAATCCATGCATGCGAAATGCTAAGATCTACTATTGGGGCTACCACTTATGGTTGAGCATGTGTGTCCTGCACTAGAACCTGGGAGAGGGATTTGAGAGAGGCTAAAATCCATCCCCACCCACATGGCTGGGACTGCCTCTGAACTAGGGCACTGGGGAGTCTTTTGTGAAAGTAGTTTCTCACTTGGGTTTCTTTTCACACTTTTCATACACAGAAGGATCATTTTCTCTAATTTCCACTAAAACTTCTTATTGACTAGTTGTAGTACTTTCTAACATGCATGTAAAACTTTTTTTACCTTCAAAACTTTATGTCTAATCATAATCAATCTTGCATTACATTATTGATACACCAATAATTAGTTGTGATCGACTATACAAGAATGTTCCTCGGTTTTGCTTATACATATTCTTCCTATAATATTCAACAGCTCTTTCTCTGTACAGATAAAATGAAATTCCCTCTTTATTATCCAACACTGATTTAAAGCTTTTTTTATATTTCCTATGGTCACAAGTTGAATGATTAGTCACTTATTTTAAGTTCCTACACTATTCCATACGCAAATATACAAACACACACACATATTTTTAGCATTTTGCCCATAGATGACATTCTACATGTTTCATGCTTCTCCCTGTTACAATTATTGATGATGTTTAGTGTCAAGAAATTATTTTACTCACTTTTTAAGC
>JAQZBX010037714.1:0-23694 GCA_029593785.1 Cabassous unicinctus | reverse complement strand
TTAGTAGAGTGTGATGTTTAATATCTGTATATTTGTAAATTTTCCCCTTTTTCGTCCATTATTGTTTTTCAACTACATAGAATTATGATCAGAAAAAGTGCTTTGATAAGTTTCAATCTTTTTACATTTATTGAAACCTGTCCTATGACCCAGTATATGGTTTTTCCTATAGAAGGATCCATGAGGGCTAGAAAAGAATGAATATCTTATTGTTTGTGGGTGAATATTCTACAAATATCTGTTAGGTGTACTTGACTTAAATTATTCAGCTCTCTGTTTCTGTATTTATCTTCTCTCTAGATGTTCTATCCAATGCTGAGAGTGGTGTATTATATATTCCAACTATTATTGTACAGATATCTATATCTCCCTTCAGTTTTCCCAGTGAGTGCCTCATGTATCTTGGGGCACCTAGCATAGATGCATAAATATTTATTACAGTTATTTCTTCTTGATGATATGCCCATTTTATTATTATATATTGAATGTCTACATCTCTTATAAGAATATTTTATTTAAAGTTTATTATTTCTGATATTAGCATCACTACTCTAAATTTTGTATGGTTACAATTATGGTGGAAAACTTTTCCAAACTTTGCAATTTCAACCTGATAGTGCCCTTATATCTGAGGTGAAGTCTTGTAGACAGGTGTATTAGTAAAAGTTCTCTAGGGAAACAGAATCAACAGGAGATATCTCTCAATAGTATGAGATTTTATAAGAGTCTATCAAGTGGCCATGGGGATGCGCAAGTCAAGGTTCCAGAGGCAGGCTTCACAGCAGGGGCTCTGATGAAAGTCCAATGAAGGTATTTGATGAGTTTCCATGAGACATTGGCTGCCCAAAGATGCACTGGGAAATTCTCCCTTAATGCTGAAATAATTTCCCCTTTTAAGACATTCAACTGATAGGATAATGTGCCACTCAGTGCTGAAGGTAATCTCACTGATTTGTGTAGATATAATCATCTATCTATGCAATAAACTCACTGGTGACTAAAGTCCATAAACTTTCTTTTATTTCAATTAGACCAGTGTTTGCTTGACCAAACAACTGGGCACAATTACCTAATTGACTTGACACATTAGCCTAACCATCACAGTCCACCCTTTGTGAACTTAGCAACCATGCACATTGCCTTAAATGATACTTAGTCTTTAAGTAACAACAATAACAGAAATGCATACATATACATTTCCACCTAAAAATGTTCAAATCTCCTGCGTACACCAGGAAATTCATTAATTTCCTACAGAATAAGGTGCAAGTTCTTGGGTAATATTCACTCTTAAACTTGACATCCTTAAATATTATGAAATGAAACTAATTGAACTTTCATATAATAGAGGAAAAGTTGGGGAAGAAAACAAAGAAATTTGTTTCCTGTACATATAGATTCATACTCATAACAAAACAAGGAAGAAAGATTCATGACTATTACTGTCTATATTTCTTTAACTGGTCATGTAGTTGAAATTCACATTCATCACTACCTTCTTCCACTACCCATTCCATGTTCCCATTACCCTCAGCAAACCTTTCAGCTGGTCGTGGTTCTTTGCCTATGGGGTGACCCAAACTTTCATTACTGAAGATTCTTGGTCATTTTTAGTCCTGCTTGGATTGGGTTGCTGCAATTTTCCATGACTTTAATCACAGGGCATCACAATACTAGGAGGCACCCTAGAGGATCTCATATTCCAGACAAACTCTTCTTTACCACATTATATAGATGCAATCCTATTTCCCATTGATAGTCAGGATCAATCACCCCAGCAAGTACAGTAATTTGCCTTTTTGCCTGTTGATTCAGAATTAAAAGGATCCCAAAGTGGCCAGGTGGCTGTGTTAACTTCTAGGTCAATGGAATCATTGTTGTGTTCCCTGGTGGCAGTACACCTCTTTTTGTAGACTAGCAGAGCTTAAGGTTGCAGTGAGAGGAAGCAAAAATTTTCCTAATGGGTCACTAGGGGTAATAGTGAGTGGTGCCAATCCCATTTCTACCCCTTGATTCCAGGACCCATGAATCTTGGGTATGGGAGAAACAGCAACATAGTGTGGATTCTTATTTAGAGCATTCACAGCCTCCTGGAAAACATTGCCCCAGCCCTGCAAGGTATCGGCACCTAGCTGTCCTTGTAACTGAGTCTTCAAAACATCATTCCACCATTCTATTAATCCAGCTGCTTCAGAATGATGGGGAACATGGTAAGACCAGTGAATTCCATGTTCCCATTCCTGCACATTATTTGATGTGATATGGGTTCTTTGATCAGAAGCAATGCTGTGTGAAATGCCGTGGCTGTAGATAAGATATTCAGTAAGTCCATGAATGGTAGTTTTGGAAGACACATTGTGGGCAGGAAATGCAAACCCAAATCCAGAGTATCATGCAAAAACTTGCACCCTATTCTGTAAGGAATTAATACATTTCCAGTTGTACAGAGGAAAGTTGAACATTGTTAGGTGGAAATATATATACACATGTCCGTTATTGTTTTTACTTAGAATCTAAGTATGTTTTAAGGCAATGTGTATGGTTGCTGAGTTGACAAAGGGTGGACTGAGATGGTTAGGTTAATGTGTCAACTTGACCATGTAATTGTGCCCAGGTCTTTGTTGAAGTAAGCACTGGGCTAATTGGAATACAAGGATAATTATGGACTTTAGTCATCAGTGAGTTTACTGCATAGATCGCTGATTACATCTACATTGACCATGGAGATTGCAATCAGCAATGAGTGATGCTTATCTAACCAGTTGAACACCTTAAAAGAGGAAGTGATTTCAGCATTCAGAGAGAAATTCTCAGCTGATCTTTGGACAGCCAACGTCTCCCAGAAACTCAATAACGTCCTTCATAGGACTTTCATCAAAGTCCCCTGGTTTGCAGGCTACATTTGGAACCTGGACTTATTCATTCCCAAGATCAAGTGAGAGAATCTTCAAAACCTCATACTATATAGAGATATCTCCAGTTGATTCCACTTCTCAAAAGATCTCTTACTAATACAGAGTCCCAAGTCAGGCTTATTTAAAGTATTTCCTCCTCCTCATTCCAAATAATTTTGGAAGGGGCCACACCTGTTTCCTGTTCTGATTGGCTGGGCCACCTGTAAGTTCTTAGAGAGCCAATGGTGAGGCCTTTAGAAGATATCCAGGGCTTTACCTTGACCCTGAATGAAAGTCTCATTCCAAATTGGATTCTCATGCCCAGGGTCTTATGGAATCCTCAGTGGGATTCTGGGTGGGGTCTCAATGTCATGTGGTCTGTTAGCCATATTTTCTGTTGGCCATGTTGTCTGGGCCTTTAGCCACCTTCCACTTTTTACTATATTAAGCTGCCTCAACTCTCCCCTCATATCCTTATTCTCAAGGGGTGTTGAGGATTATGACCATTCTTCTGTGGATATTTCCTGCTGTTTAGGGCAATAGTCCCTACCTGACAGAGTGTAAACTTCTCTGCCTATTCTACTGTTGTTGAGGGAAGATGGGTCTGCCACCCTGGTTGGACTGGATGATATCCCAACATAACTAATAAGGTCTTGATTCTGTGAGAAATAAACTTAATTAAAATTTTGAAGATCCACTGTCCCACTAAAAGGATAAAGATGATGATGGTAAGTGAACCCAAAAAGGGGGCCAGTCATGACATACTGGACTGGAAGAGTGAGAAAGGCCAGGGTGCTTCAGAGGCTGCAGTCTCCCAAAGTTGATAGGAAAAAACATTCTTCATTGTGTTCTTTTATCCTGTTGGTTAACTCTAAAGAGAGAAGGTGGTAGATATGCTGTATTTATTAAAAACTGCCAACTCGAGTTCAAACGGTGGTGGTTATGCTTAAGACAGCTAGGAGAGGTATTAGGAGACATACTGTCCTAGACATAAACTGACAAAGAGTAGGCAACAAGACTATTATATTGTAAGCCAAGTAAATATAATACTTAAGATAGTCACTCTGTTTTCTTATAAGTTGATTTATTAACTACTTAGAAAATGAGTTATATTTATCAGGACTTTTAACATTTTCAATATCCTTCTGGATACAATCCAGAATAGAAAAGATATCATCATCCTCATCAGGCATATAGGCACAATACTTAATACTAATCAATGCACATGTTCCTCTTTGAGCTGCAGTTAATAGATCTAAGTTCCAGGTTTCCAATACCATACATGGTATCGTTGTACAGGAGTAGGCCATGATGCCAATTGTGCTTTAGTTATACTCACATCACTCTGGTAATTACTGGTCCATTTGTGATAGTTCAGCTCCAGCAGCTCCATTGATCCTAGAGAGACTAGGAAGGTAAGCCTCCAGTGTCTCACTGGCCTGGTGGAGAGCACCCTTCAACACTATGAAACAGAACCAGTCTGGAGACAATGTCCGTTGTATATCTGTCACTATCGAGCCATTGCCAGCTGCTGCAGGAGTACAAAACAGCAGTGTACTCTCCATCCACTTCAGGAGCATGTTCAGAGATGTAATAGATACCTTTATTGTTTTTAGGCATTATAGTGACCAACTTGGCCAATAACTCAAATAGAAAAGTACTTTGCAGTGTACTAAAGATCTAGTTTGAATGCACAAGAAAGTTTGATAATACTGAAGTCTATTTCTCTTAATTTTTATATACTTTCTAAACACTTCCAATGTAATGGATAACGTATTAAATGAACTTAGCTATTTCTGTACCTTGCTTTTTACTTCTATACCTTTAACATAATGGTGTTAATTAAGAGGTATATCACCTTAGCAGTACAGGAGACAGCATTTTCACCATTATTTTATGAAAATCTAAGATTCCGAATGGAATCAAGACTATCTTTCCTTACCACCAATTTAATATGCAAATTGAGGAGACCAATGACAAGTTTCCGTTTTATGGAGTTACTTTTTATTATTAATGTCAATTTAAGTTTATAGTAAATAATGGTTTTCTGGAAATAGCCATTTAAATGCTTCAATTTAGACAATGTACTTACAAGCTTCTTATAATTAACAATAACCATATAGACTAGTTACTTTAACTTTAAATACCTTTATTAAATTAAAATTAATCAAAGAAATGTACTTTATCTTAATTTCATTAACCATGAACTTACAATTTTCATCATCTTACAGATTTAGTACATACAATGATTTATTTAATTGGTATTCAGTAAACCTAGGGAGATAATGCCCCAAGTAAATAAAATTGAAACAATTATAGTTTATGCAAGGAATGTTTTGTCCCCTTCCTTTATTTTTTTGATTCCTTTTTTCTTTTATTTAAAGTCAATCCTTATGCTATGATCATGCAAATCAAAATGAGACTGCTCTGACACATCAGAAACCATGTTTGTGTATATCTAAGCAGACACAAATAATCCCTACCTCAGTGATTTATTAAGGTTAGATCTAGCAACAGTACCAAGTGTGCGTAAAATACTTCTATCATTTCAAGATTACAGTAATGGTGTTTTCTTAAAAAAAATAATAAGATTTTCTAATTTATTTGAAATAACTTACAGAGAATGGTGTTTTTTTTAAATAAAATGTTCTCTAAATATAACTGAGTCAAGACTTACATTTACTACACCAATAAAAGGTTCTTGATCAAACACATTAAAAAGTAGAAGACAGCTTACCTAAAGTAAAAAATATAGATAATCCTGGGATTCAATAACTGTGCAACCAATCATCTTTTAAATGTAATCAAACCAGT
This sequence comes from Cabassous unicinctus, assembly GCA_029593785.1. NCBI lineage: Eukaryota > Metazoa > Chordata > Mammalia > Cingulata > Chlamyphoridae > Cabassous > Cabassous unicinctus. The sequence continues at coordinate 17,986 of JAQZBX010037714.1, read as the reverse complement.
TAAATTAGACTGTTGTGTTAAAAAAAAAACACCTTGGATTTACTGGATTTTCTAGTTCCAATTTCTAGCTTTAGTATCTTCAAATCACCTGTTAAAAGGACAGAATTTATCTCAAAAAGAAAAACGTTTGGAATCCTAAAACATATCTCCAGCAATTCCCTTTAACCATATTTATTGTTCATTTTAACAACTTTACAGAAATATCACAATAAACTATTATTCTTATAGTGTTCATATACATTTAACACACAATTTTAAGCAGCATGTGCCACTGTTTTGTATGTTTAATGATTCACAACTACATGGAAAATGATATATCCAGTCTCTCTTTTCTATTTATACAATCCATTACTTTTCTTATCAGGAAAACCCCTAAGATGCTTTAAAGCACTTACATCTTTGCTTGGAAGGGTGTCGAATTTAACAGCCTACAGATAGTACTGGCCTTCCCAGGTTTGTTATTAACCCATAACACTCACAAGCCTATACTTCATTAAAAAGAATGGATTGGGACTGACTTTTTAAATTCTAATATTAATTTTAAATAAATGCAATGTAAATACTTTTTTCAATTCACTACTTTTTACTTTGCTGTAGAAGAGGGCAAGTATTTAGCTGCATGGGTGATTAGATATTATGGAAATTTCACTTTTATAACTAGTAACCTAATAGTTTTTTTCTTTTTTTTAAGTACTAGTATTTCTGAAAATGAAATGCTGACAAGTGTTTTTAAACAAAAACTAAATTAGCTGGGAAAAGCGTAGATGGCTTTTCTAACTGGCTGTCGCTTCACATAAGCACAAGGCATGTTCACCACGAAACAAGCTGTGGTCCCAGCCAACGTCCTGTGCTTTGCGAATCGCAAAGGAAGGTTCACACTAACCCTACAAGAAACTGCTTTTGACTTAAACATATAATTACCTCAAATTCTAGTTAGTAACACATACAATCATCAGATTTAATCACTGCCTTGATTAAGCAAATAAACTTTAATATGCCCAAAAAAAAAGACGGCTGCCAAGCTAAGCTGTCTTCCTGGAGAATTTGGTTATACTGGGTACAACCCTTCCTTTGCAGTAGACTATAACCTCTTTCTTTAATAAAATTCTAAAAGTGTGAATAATCTTAAAAGAATACAGACTACTAGGTCCTGGAATATATTATAATTGTTTAATTTTCTTAAATTATATTTTAGAAAACATCCTTACATAACTTTCGAGGACTTTTGCTTTACTTACTGAAATTCGGCAAAAGGATTAATAACCACCCTTATTTTAAGGTTGTTAAAATATTTAAATTTTGGAATTACAGGTCAAACTGATTCGTAATTCTTGATCTAGTAAGTAGGCACTTATTTAATTTTTAACATTTTAAATAAAGCTCTGTTAAGAATTTTCATTTATTAATTTAATATTACCATCCTGATGTATGAAAATAGACACTGAACAAATAAGCATACAAAAATAAAGAGTTAACACAAGCAACTCACTAATATTACTGATAATATTTATTCTCTTACAAACTAAATTGAAATAATCTTTAAAAGATCTCTTTGAAGGCTATTTCTAATTAATTTGCACTGTGACTATGCAGTTTTGAAGAAGAATTTCATTTCTTTTAATTATTGGCTTATACCCAAATTGTTCCTAATGCTTTAAAATACAACTTACAACATTTCCTTTACTTCAGAACTTTGCTTATTTCCCGTTTTGATTTTGACAGATCTTGGATGAGTAACACTAATTCCAGTATATATTCAGTGAGGTCTTTGAAGTCTCAGGGGCACTGGATTCCTGCATGACTTGCTGTTTCTATGACCCTAAACACTCAGGATGAGAGGGTTCCCACTCTTCAGTCCTCAGAAATAATAGGATTCCAGTGGCCACTGAAATGGTATAGTGGATGTCCAACCATGAGGGTTGAAAATTCCACCAGGAAGAAATATAGGTCATACCTCTAGTCATGAGAGGAAGCAGAATCATTAATACCTGTGGAAAGGCAGGAGATGGGGTGTCTCAAATTTGCCTTCCCCTGAGCCAAGAGGGGATGGAAAAATTGTCATGAAATAACCAGAAGCAAAGGCAAACTCAGATTGGAATTATCATCACAATAGCTGAAGTCTAAGGGTGAGGTGAAATTAGTAAGTTAGTTACAAATAACCATAATGAAATGTAAGTTTTGATAGTAATTTACATTACTATAGCAAGCATGCCCAAGGATGATATTAGACCAGAGGTAACCCTAAACAAAGGTAAACTAGTCTAAGATTACCAAAAAAAAGTTGTAGGTTCTAGGCTAAATCCACCCATTTACAATAATTTGAGATATTATCCTTCTGCTGCTTTGCAATACAAAGGCGAAAACCATGCCAAGGAACAGAGAGTCCGCAAGCAAGAGAGTTCCATCAATCTGCCCCATGGGACCTAAGCCCCCTCGCAATTAGAGGTGAAATGGGCGTCACCAACAAAGTATCCTCAGGATTGGGGAATGAATGACGGACTAGAGTAAACTTACTAGTATTCTATTAGAGTCTTATTGTGATTCTAGAAATGGAAGTACTTTTATCATTGATGTGGAAGTAATGGCCACTGGAGGTTGTGAGGGGAGGAAGAGGGAAAAACAAGGGTAATATGGGGGCACTTTTGTGACTCGGCAATTGTCCTGAATGACATTGCAATGACAGATACAAGCCATTATGTATCTTGTCATAGCTTTCAAAATTGTGTGGGACAGAGTGTAAACTGCAATTTCATCTCTAATCCACACTTAGTGGCAATGCTCCAAAATGTGTTCCTCAATTGTAACAAATATTCCTCACTAATGAAGGATGTTGTTAATGTGGGAATATGTGGTCACATAAAGAGTGGAACATGTGGAAATCCTTTATATTTTTTATGTAACATTTATGTAATTTAAGTATCTTTTAAAAAATTAAAAATTATATGTTTAAAAAATTATAAAAATAAAGGCATCTATATGATGATATCATTACTCCTAGATACAGTATCTATTAAGTATCCACTTAAAAACAATTTTGGAACTTTCATTTATTAACCAAGGAAATAAAACTATGTTATTAGTAACATTAATGTTGCTAAGTTTTTGTGTTCTACCAACAATTGAACTAATTCCATTTGAGTTCTTTTATACATCATATTCAATTACAAGATAATATTGGCAATTAAAGGTTTATTTTAAATTACCTTTCACCATTATCCAATTTGTAACAGGGAAACTCTAAATCTGATTTATGAGATCTAGACAGAAGGAAATTGACAAAGTTAAACCAAACACAGATTAGGACAGAAGATGGAATTTTACACTCACTTAGCTTAAGGAAAGACCTACCTTTTGCATCCTGTAAACTCGCAGTGTCCCTCCATGGTGGAAAAAATCATGCAGGAACCTCCAACTTCATTCCTTCAGGAAAATCCTTGTGCATCTGTGAAGTACAGAGCTAAGGGGTCTGGAGAAGCCCTGTGCCCAACAAGACATGAATTGGGGCTACTCTTGGGATACATCCTTTTAGTTACCACCTAGCAAGGGGTAAAGCTCTTTGAGGCTTATTCACTGAAAGGATTGGATTGTTACAAGGGAATAAGCAGGAAGATCGAAATAGCTAGGGACCTTTTAAAACATGGACCAGAGGTGGGGGAGGTTTAGTAAATGGCCTAGAACTTGATTCCCAATTCACTTCCCTCATTAGGCACTATCAAGTTTAGAAAAGCTTGTAGTGCAGGGTAGGACTGAGTACTTGGCTCCCATGCTAATTTAGAAATTAAGAATCTCAACTGCCAATGTAAATGGTCAAAGATCACCAGGATCTCCTCTGGTTGATGGTTCACATGTGGTTTCTTTTCCCTTTCCTCCTCCCCTGGAACAAAGCCCCAGTGGCCCACATAGTGAGACATCTTATGGCCAGGTTCCTGTCAATGTGGAGCCTAGACTCAGGTAAACCTGAGGTGACAGTGTATTTAACAGTGGTAGTTAAAAGTTGAGCCTGATTCTGGGCTTTATTCCTGTCAACTGCTCACATGCTTCTCCTTGGAGGTTGGTTTGAGATAGCTGAAAACTGCAAAACCAGTTTCCAAAAGGAAGTTAATGGAAGTTTGGGGACCCAGGGAGAGTTTCTGCACCTTTCTATGGATATCTGAGGCAGACTGGAGTTCCTAGGAAGATCTGTCCTTCTTAGAGTTAGTATCTATCATGAAGGTAATATTATTGCCTCTACCAGCTTTCTTTGAAATAAGTCTGGAATTCTAGGTTCTACCTCTGAATTATTTCCTTGAGCTCATTTAAAATTGACCAATTTAGTAGTTCATTTCTTCATGCTTTTAAGGAGCCATGACCACGTGTTCCCTGGCCCTCAAATCTATGTGTCCTCTCTTTCTGTTTTACAAAGGTTTAAGTGGAATTCAGGATCCCATACAGGGTCCACTCTTGGCTATACTGCAGTCACATGGTGTGGCAAGAAAAGATTAACCTCTTTCTTTTTAGACTATCAGTAGGCACATTTTATTTCTACTTATCAGAGCCTGGTAACATGCTGTCTGTTAAGGGAACTGTTGATGGGGTGCACCATACACTAGATGGAGAAGCACTCAGTTGGTCTTTTTTATAATGGTACTGTCCATGTTAGATCATCACCAGGTGTTTGTAGAGTCAAAGAATGAATGTACTTATACCATACACAGCCTACCACAGACAGAGAGATAAAAGTGGACTCACTTTATCAAGTGTTTCTGCTTCAATTATTTTTTAACTTTTATATAACCATTCATAAAAAATAAGTGTATAGTATAAGTTGTGAACTTACAAAACAAACATGTGTATCATCACACACGGCTGCCATACATTACCCCACCACCATCACTTTGCATTGCTGTGAAACAATTATTAGAAAATAAGAAAGAACATTGCCAAAATATTACCAAAAACTAGAGCCAATATGTTTAATTTAGTGTATGCTTCATTTATTTTTTGACATATTGCTGAGCAATATAAATGATCACCAAATAAATTTGATATGCAAATTTATTTATAAAAACAGGTACATCTAATTTCATTGTTTAATCTAGAAATCTTATGGAAGCAGTATGTTATTCTTCATTTTAAATATCATACATGATTTTAAGCATCTTACTTATATTATCTCATTTAATCATGAAACTTGTGTATATTAGCAGCAGAGAGATTGGGTCACATTTCCAAGGTTTTCCACCTTAAACAAGGTCTCCTTTCCAGAGGTACAGGTGTCAGAAATCCAATTCTAAAGTAAGACACCATTTTCCTCAAAAACTTCTATCTCAATCAACAGAGAGACTCCATTTTGTGTATCATTTTAGAGCACCATTTTGTTTCATAGGAAGGGATATGATGGCTCCTTTCACATGGGCATGAGGATTATATATGGACCTACTTTTAGAACTGGCTGTTTTATAAGTTCAAGATTATTAAAATCAGTTTGTTTTCTCTGCAATCATTTTGTGGTTTTTATTGGAAATGTATAGAATATAGAAGTTATATTGTGTGGATTTTAGTCCTTTCAACCATTAACTTTACCTCATAAATTATTGAGATATATCTTAATGTAAACATTATAATTTATCTCATGAAAGCCTTGAGTGGACTTGTTCAGGGATGAGTGCATACATGCCTATGTGTGAGTGTGTGTAAGTCTAGTCATAGATACACATTATCAAAATGTACTCAAAAAAATATAAATGCCCTGAATAGAAAATAACTAAACTAGGAGGCTAAACATATTATAATATGCTCCATTCCCAGTCAAACTTGTTTGCTATCTATCATGTTTCATTTCTCTAAACATTCAAAAATTTGACTTTTTATGATAGGATATAAACATCAAGAAATGGAGAATGTAGAATGAAATATAAATAAGGATTTGATAGTGACTATATAAATATATGCTTGTGACTGAGAAAAAGATTGAATCTCTCTGCTCATTTATATAATGGCCAAATGAGTGGTAATGAATAGAATAATGAAAATATATAGTGTCTGTGGGAGAATTAAATATTTTAGTATAAAAAATATGTAGATTACTCCTTGACATACAGTAGTTACTTTTTAAATTTTAAAAGAAAAGTTATGAATACCTTTATGAGTATTACAAAGCATTAAATTTGGAAAAATCTCATTAATGAATATCATTCAATTATAAATAAGATACAAGAAAATAAAATCTAAAAGTCACTAAATTAATTCTACTTTTATAACTGTACATTTATGTAAGTAAACCATAAAGTCAAATATCTGTTTGTCAGAAGCTTACATACTGAAGGGAAAAACATGCAAACAATATGTTTATACAAATAAGCAAATAATAAAATGTTAAGTAATACTAAAGCTTAGGAAATAAAAACAAGCAAGGTAATGTCATATAATGTTATGAAGCTACTATGTAAATTTTGTTGTCCAGAAAAGGCCTAACTAACACTCTCATCTCTCCAAACATTGTATATTTTGAAATAATCCTCATACATCCCATCCTTTCATCTGTGGAACCTTCAGAAAATATTTCTAACCATTCAGATACTTTTAAGCATCATCACTAAGCCATTATCAAATCTAAAACAATTAACACTAATTACCTTGTCTTAAAATGAGTTCTTTTTAATTGTATGTCTAAATAAAAATAGATAACTATGGTGGTTAAGTTCATTGGCAACTTGTCCTGCACATTATGTCCATTTGTTTGGTCAAGCAAGCATAGGTCTTATTGTTAATGTGATGAAATTTCACAGATTTAGATGATCCATTAGTTGATTGCATCAATGGCTGATAATGTCTACAGTCAACTAAGGAGACTGTCTTCAACAATGAGTAAAATGTCATCCAACTTATCAGAGTCTAAAAGGAAGAAATGATTTGAGCAGTCAGAGGGAAAAATTTCCCATCTCTTCTTCATCCAGCAAAGTCTTCCTAGGAAATTTACTGAAAATCTTTGTTGGAGTTCCTCACTTGTGGTGGTCTGCCATAAAGTATTTGCACTTGCACATCCCCACAGTTGTGTAAGCCTATATAATATGTCATGTGACAACGTATATGTCATAATATTTACTTTGCACAAACACACACAAACATGCATATATCTCGTAAATTCTGTTACCTAGGAAGAACCTAATTAATATTGAAGTATCTATGCAAAAACCAACCTGACATGCAATAAAAAATAGGTATAACAATTTTAAAATATTATTCTGTCATTAATACTAGAAAGAATGTATTCAGAAAAAAATGTAATAAACTTTTTATTGTCCTATAAATATATTGCTCACCTGATGTTTTAAGTTCATAGCAAATTTCATTACCATCTACACTATTTTATGATGTTAATTCACAAAATCTTTGCTATCTTATTTTATTCTTACTGTTTTAAAATTTCTAGTTGAGAAAGTCACAGCAATGGTTTTTACTCATTAAAGTTGATATAATATCTTCATATATTATGCTAAGCATATAAAATTTATTTAATACATCATATTTTGTCATAATAATACAATAAAAATAACTTGAACAATTATTTCAAAACATTTTTTTAATTTTCTTTTTAATAAAATTGATATATTGTCTCTGAAGATAAATATTTTTTTTTCTTTGTGGTATATTTCATGACAAATTTATAAGAGGGTTTGAAAATACAAGTGTGTATTTGTATTTATTTATTTATTTATTTATTTATTTTGGTTTTAGTGTTGTTTGGTTGTTTATTTGGGGCTTGTTTTGTTTTGTTTTTGCTAGAATGATTGCAAATATATATATATATATTAAAGATACTTAGATTAAATAAATGTTACATGAAAAATATAGGGATTCCTATATGGCCCACCTCCCACACCTCCCACAGCCTCCCACATAAACATCCTTCATTAGTAAGGCACATCACCTGCAATGGATATACACATCCTGGGGCTTTGCCATTTGTGGACCATAGTTCACATTGTAGACCAAACTCTCCCCACAGAGTTCTGCATGTTATATGATGATATAAAATGGCCTATATCTGTCATTGCAATGTCACTCAGGACAATTCCCAAGTCCTGAAAAAGCCCCATTATTACAACTACTTTTCCTTCTCCCTGCCCCCAGAGCATCCAGTGGCCACAGGCTCCACATTAATGTTGTAATTTCTTCCATTGCTTATTCACAACGTGTCTATAATAAAATACCAGTAAGTCCACTCTGGTCCATAGCTCTTCCCCCAATCCTGAGGAGTTTAGGATAGTAATGTCCACTGTTCCTTCAATTGGGAGGGCACTTATATCCCATGGATAAGATGGATGGGACTACCCTGCCTGCAGCTGCAAATTCTCTCTATTCCCTGGGATGGCTGTTGTCCATTATCATCTCCCTGCCAGGAGTCCTGGGTGAGTCCATTGAGCTGTAGAGTAAGAGTTGCAGCTCCACCAAGATTCTGGGCCCAGCTGGCACATGGACACCCCAAAGACTCCAGTCTCTGGATGTACACCTATAAATTCCAGCACCACAAATAGGTTTAAATAGAAGGGACAGATGAACCATGTGCAGGGAAGACATATTTGAGTCCAGCTCTGTCACTCTCAGGAGCACAGTTTCCAAAGTTGGGCCCACTGGCAAGGCACCAAACTCTGGAGCTGTCTGCCCTGACATAGGACCTGGGTGTCTCCAGAGTCCCCAGGAGCCCCTCTATTTGGGGTGATAAACACTTTGGAAGTCTATGAGATCCTACTGAGATGTGCATAAGCATTACCTCTGGGAGGACATCCTAACTCACTTTGAAGTCTCTTAGCCATATGAGCTCATTTGTCTTTACCTTTTCCTCCTTTTATTCAAGGTCTTTTTCCAGTTGTATCACCAGTTGGCACTTGGTAGTAATCCCTCGGTGCCAGGGAGGCTCATCCCCGGGATTCATGTCCCATGTAGGGAGGAAAGTAAGGCATTCATATCTTGAGTTTGGCTTAGAGAGAGGCCACATTTGAGCAGCAAAAAGGCTCTCAGGAGGCAATCCTTAGGCAACCCATAACAATAGGCTAAGTTTCAATTTCAACAGCAAAGACTCATAAGACTAGTCATCAATAAAAAGGTCAATATCTATGGCAATATGACAAGGAAGAGTCACTGGTTTAGGGTGTTGGTTTGGGAGGGCATTCGGGACAGGGCACACCTGAAGCATGCTTCTAGGGAGTGTGTGAATGTTCACCCTGTCATAATGTTGTTGTATCAGTGGGTAGAGACCCACATAATGAGTGGGAAGGAGTTGGACTCCCATCTTTAGGAGGACTGATTCATTCAGAAATAGACAGGTGGGGGACTCTCAAGAGCAAGGGTTGTTCCTAATAGGGGAGAACAAACCAGTGTGCCAAGATATCTTGTTGCATGTAATTGTGAATCTTGTATTTGTATTTAAACCAAATATATTTTGTGGGATATTTTAATAAAATATTATATTCTTGCTCCTCAAAAAGAAGCAATAACTTGATCTTAAGCCAACCAGATTACAGATGTGTTTATTTAGTATATATAATTGTATTTATATTTTTGTGGATATTTTAAATATATCTAAGATATATTTATATATTATATTTATATAATATTTGCATACATTACTCCCATCAATAAAAAGATACCAAAACAAATCAGGTAATGATTAATGGATATTCCAAAGGGTTATTATAGTGTTTTATTAACTGATTGAATGTAAGGTTCTAAATGTATATTTAATTCATTTAATTAAAATGAAAGCATGGATATATGTTTCTTATACAAGGGGCATGAGTGATTTTAATTTAAAGAATAATTATTACCAATTCTTATAATTTTTGATGAAAGGAGTAAATCACATTGTGTCATCTTTTATTCCTTTAAAAGTTAGAGAATTTACAATGCATTTTCATAAGTGGTCATGTACAAAACCAACACCTAGGTTAACTTTATAAGTCAAAGTTTTGAAAATTCCCCCTCCTTTACACACTTGGAAAATATTAATTTGTAGACAAGTCATCAGCAAATTTCTTATTTCCTTCTCTGTGGATGCTAATAATGAATTCTCTCTAAATATTGGAATGTTAATAGATAGAACACTTATTAGAAACATTTTTCATATTCACTTTTTATGTAGAAAGTTACTTTTGAGCATAATTTTCATTGCTATCAAAACATCTTTGTTCCTAAAACTGTGGATAAGATGGTTGAGAGTAGGTGTGAATATAGTATAGAATAGTGCTAAGAACTTATCCTGATCTGGGGTGTGGTAGGATTTTGGTCTCATATACCTTAAAATAAATGGCCCATTGTGCATTATGATGACAAACATGTGGAAGGAGCAGGTAGAAAATGATTTTTTCCATACCTCTGATTATTTCATTTGGAGGATAATAAGAAGAACTTGGACATAAGAAGCAGATATCATGAAAAAGGGATGAGTAGGAAGATGATACCACTTATATCACCTCCTCATTCATAGTGTGATGTGTCTACACAAGACAACATCAACATGGCTGGGACTACACAGAAAAAGTGATCAATGGCTTTTGAATGACAGAAGGGGAAATGCAGTACACAAATTGTGTGAAATGTGGAGTTGATGGTCCCAAAAAGCCAGGAACTTCCAGCCATGTTAATGCTGACTTGTTCATTCATAAGAATCGGGTATCACAGAGGGTGACAGATGGCTACATAGCATTCATAAGACATTGCTGCCAGGAGAAGGCACTCATGACACAACAGTGTGAGGGACAGAAATACCTGGAAGCCACAATCTGCAAAAGAAATAGTTTTCCTACCAGACAGAAAGTCAGCAATCATTTTGGGAACAATGTTGGAAATAGTAAGATATCCATAAAAGTAAGATGGCTGAGCAGGGAATACATAGGTGTGTAGAAACGCAAGTTCCTACAGATAAGGAGGATCATGACTGCATTTTCTATTATTGTCATAATAAAAATGATAAATATAAAGGAAAAGAAAACCAGACTTGTTTGGGAAGAAGAGAACAATCCCAAGAGGATGAAGTCACTGCTGAAAGTGTGATTTTCAAATCCCATTTCAAATACTTCACTCTTGACCTAAAAAAAAAAAAAAGTACATAAAAGATGAATACAAAAGGGAGAAAACATAGTTTTAAACCCAGGCTCATTTACATATAATTGCATAATAATTAGAAATTCATATTTCAAAATCAAGTCAAAGGAATGTGAACTATTTTGATGTGGGCATGTTTTACAAGATGAGCACTTATTTTTTTGCCTCAACTAATGATATTTAGAATATTTAGTGTGCTGTTAATTCCTGTTATCTGAAACTTAATTCCATATTCTTCCTGTGACAGTTTTGCTCAAATATTATCTTCTCAAAGAAGCCTACTAATGAAACTTTAAATCCCAATGCTCTAACCCACAAACTATTTTTTGACCCTCCTTACTCTGCTCTTTACTTTTTTGTAAATCACTTCTCAGTTTCTATCAGATGAAAAAATTATCTTATGTGACTAGTTTTTACTGACTTTCTCCACAGAAATTAAACTTCATGATGGGAGTTGTTGGTTTTGTTCACTGCTCCTAACCAATACCTAGACGATTTCCTGGAATATATCAGTTACTCATATTTTTTTCATATATGAAGGGACTATGGAACTTGACATATTATCTGATATATTTTCATTTAAATTAAGATGATTGCAAACGACATATGCTATTTCTAGGAGAGCTCTGTATTATGTTATGCATGTTTATTTTGTAAGTTCACTACTATTAGCATACACTTATGGTTTATGTATGTTTATGTATGAGTGGCATACTTCAATGAATTAAAAAAATAGAGATTCTAAAGAGGGCCTGCAACTTGAAAGGTAAAAATAAGTGTGAGAAATTTGGAGACGTGTTTAGAAATGAAAATTATTCAGAAGGTAAACTAAAGGATAAGAAGACAGACAATAGAAGGGTACCACAACAGTAAATGGAAGGAAAAATGGATGAAGTAAGTTATGCCTTTACAGTAATACACTGAATGTTAATGGACTGATCACCCCAAGCAAAAGACATAGACTGATAGAATGGGAAAAAAAATTCGAGCTGTCTAGAAGTTGTCTACAAGAGAAACACCTCATATTTAAAGACACAACCAGGGTAAAAATGAAAGGTTTAAAAAGGGTATTCCTTGCATATAAGAACCAAAAAAGAGTTGGAGTAGACTAGATGAATGTAAAATGACAATATTATAGTATATGCACACTAATTTCTCAGTGCAAATAGCAAACTGTTCCTGTGATCAGTATTCTGTAAGTTCCTTCATACAAAATAAACACTTGCTTTTAATGAGGGAGAACTGGAAAAGTGACATATTTTTGGATAATTCATTTTTCTTTAACCATTTCTTATACATAGACTTTAATTAAAATAATACATCTGGATCAATAATGATTTAGTATGACTACTGTTGAAAAAATTTTTGATGCTTTCTGGCTCATAAAATTCTGAGTTGGCATATTGTTTTCTGCAGCAATTCATTCCATTAAGATGTGGAGAATTCTCAAAGAGGAATTTGATTATCAAGAAAGAATTATGGTCTAAATGGAAATTAAATAATTAATTTAATAATTTATTTCATTCATAGAAATTATTATGTCCAATAGTTAGAGCTTAATATAAAAATTAGAATTATGTTATAATTAAATTCTATTACATGGAATTGTTATTTCCATTTATAAATGTTGGTTGCTATACTATTTCTTATAATTGATTATATTCATTCTAATCTGGCATTAGACTATCTTTTAAAATTTGTGATTTCTTTCAATCTATTTTTCTATTTAATATATAATTTTACAATAAAGTTATTTTAACAGCTAAAAAAATGCTATTGATTATATACTTTGCATAGATCATATGGTATGTGGATATATCTCAATAAAACTGCTTAATAAACAAATAATTGTGCAAGAATAGCCAGAAATAACTGCTATGTTCAGCAGGTGAAACAGAGATTTAGAGGTGAGTAATTTCCCTTTTTTTTCTATTTCTTGTTTATTATTATGATGATGATGATTGAAATAATGAAAATGCTTTAATAATGATTAAAGTGATGAATGCTCAACTTGTGATTATACAAATACCATTGATTGTACACTTTGGAAAAACTGAATGTTTTATTAATGTGCATCAATAAAATTGATTTGTTTAAAAAAATAAGGTGGGTTGGGGGAAAACACACCAAATAAAAGATATGGGCTATAGTTAGTAGTAATATTTTGATGATGCTCTTGAATAATTTGTAACAAATGTGTCACAACAATGCAAGGTGTTGGTGGAGGGGTGATGTATGGGACCCTTGCATGATGTTATGCATGTTTATCTTGTAAGTTCACATTTGCTATACATTTAATGTTTATGTATGTTCATGTATGAATGATATACTTCAATAAAAACTATTTAAAATAATAACTAATAGAATATTTAATACATCTTAACTTATGTCATAAAATTTGAAACATCACTTAAATTTGAATTTAGAATATTAAATCTTTATTCAGGCAAATTCAACAATGCATGCTTAGAAATATAGCATAGTATTTGCTTGGTTTTTTAACCTATGTAAAGTAATATTTCATTAATTCTAAGCATATGGGATTATATTTGCTAGATTATTGTTTATATTTCTGTGTATATTTTCATTTATAATTATTTGTGTACTTTGTGTGTGTAAGTTATATCCCTCAATATAATTGCACATATATACACTTACATGAATACATACACCCACACTTTTATGTAATAATTTTGTAATTTTTGAAACAGTATCTTAACTGGCTCTCAATAAATTGTAAAATCTTCAGAAACTAATATCAAATGTGAAATAAACATGTGCTAAATTATTAACATTTATAAGTATGAATGAAGTCACTGTGATTTAATTTTGTGAAATACTTTAATATTGAAAGTGGAAGTCATGTCTCTGATGAGGTGACTGTTATATTGTAACTTACTGACCCTGAGATCAAGCTATGTTTCTGTATTAGTCAGTCAAAGGGTTGCTGATGTAAAATACCAGAAATCTGTTGGCCTTCATAAAGGGTATTTATTTGGGGCAGAAGATTACTGTCACCAGGCCATAAAGCATAAGTTAGTTTCTTCACCCAAATCTATGGCAACATGTTGGAGCAAGATGGCTGATGACATCTGTGAGGGTTCAGGCTTCCTGGGTTCCTCTCTTCCTGGGGCTTGCTTGTCTCTGGGCTCAGGTCCTCTGCTATCTCCACAAGGTCAGCTATAGACTACGAGGCTCTCTAGGCTTTGCATCTCTCCACAAGGCCAGCTGTAGACCATCAGGTGAATGGCTCTGTCTCCCTGGGTTTTCAGCCGTGTCTAAGAGCCATCTCTATTCTCTGTGTTCTTCTCCTGTGTGTTTACTTCCCAGGGCTCCAGCTCAAAAACTCAGCATCCAAACTTCAATTCTGTCCATTACCATGTCTTTTATATATGAGTCTCCACCCACCAAGGGGTGAGGACTCAATACCCTACTGATGTGAACCAATCAAAGCGCTAATCATAATTTAATCATGCACAGAAGAACAGACCAGTTTACAATCATAATCCAATATTTATTTTTGGAATTCATAAATAATGCCAAACTGTTACAGTGTCCAAACATAAAATGCTCCATTCTGGCCCCTTCTCTTTTCACACCCCTACTGAACCACAAAACATTCTCTCCCCCCAACAATAAGGCAGTCTGCAGAAAGTCACTATCTACCATGAGAACAGCAAGCATGGTGTTTTTCCACCCCCTAACTTCACACCCCTCTCCAACCCTGCCCAACTCCACCAGCTCAAAAGGTACTCCCTAGCTCAGTCAGATGGGCTGGAATCTTTCAGACCCCAGCCATGCTGGGGGTGGAAGTTTCACTTCAGACCCCTGCCATGCCAGTGACCTAATAAAATCCTGTCTGAATCTTGGTTTGTCTCTAAGCCTCATTGAACCAGAATCTGACATTTGGTGCCAAAACCTGGGAGCCTTCATTGAGACAGGTCCTCCACCTAGCCATTGCTGCTTTTCTATCCAACACTGGACACAGTTTCATCCTTGGGTGAGTCTTAGAACATCTCTAGTGGATCCTGTCCCTTTTTCTCTGAGTACCACTGAAAATCCTAGCACTAGGTCAGTGATCCTCTCTAACATTGGGAAACTGTCCTCATGGCCTGATCTTCTCTGCTCCTAGGATGTCCAGTCCTGATTTCAGTCACTGGCCATTACTGGCCTCCACCTGACCTTCCCAGCTCCAGGGAGACCTGGTTATGGGTTTGGTCATCAGCCCTCTGGCCCCTAATCTGTCTGGAAATGAAAGATTCAAGGATGCTTACTTCTTTCCTTCCACTCCCCCATACCTGAAAGATTCCCAGACTCATCCACACCTCACCAATCATGGGAAACACCTAATCACTTCCTCCAAAAGAAACCCCTTTGTGGTGTCTCCTCCACAACTGTAAAACTATCTACCTCAGAGGAAAAATCAAACCAAAGCAGCTCATATTTCACCCTACCACTATTTAGCCTCAATATAAATTAAACAACACAAGCCAGTGGACTGAACATGGCACTTTTGATATTCAAGTTCCCCAGGAACTCAAGAACTTTATCCAATGCAATGGCAAGTGGTCTGAGGTTCCCTACATCCAGGCTTTCTACATTCTCCGTAAGTGTCACTCCTTCTGCCAGTCCTGCACTACCTACCAAATCTTTCTTTGTAGCTGGGTCCCCCTCCCATGTACAAAAACACCTTCCTATGATTTAAACCCCCCTAATCATGACCTGTCCCCACCACCACACACCCCATCAGCACCTCCCAAACCAAACCCATAAACTTCTGTGCTTGCTGTGCAAGCAGGGAATCCACTGGAAGTCTGATTGTCCCCAGGCCTCTCAAGGCAAAAGAGTGTCAGTTGCCCAGTTGGATGCAACCTCTAGGTTCAACTTCCCAGACCTTCTAGGACTAGTGACTGACAATTGAAGGTGCCCAGGAGCCACACAGACCCCCAGGCCCATCTCTAAAGCAAAACTTCAGGTAACTCTGATGGTGGCAGGTAAGCCAATTTCATTTCTTACTGATATAAAAAGCACTTACTCTGCCATTCCCAAGTTGCCCAAACACTTAACTAGCTCTTCAATCTCAATGAAATAGTTTTACAACCCCTCACAAGCCCTCTTTTGCTGTACTCACTAAAAAGCCACCTGTTCACCCATTCCCTCCCTCCTCTGCTCTCCCTTTCCCACAAAGTTCTGTCAATTCAAAAATCTGAGCCACTGAAATTCCTATCAATACTGCCCATCACAAACTAGTCACAGTTCAAATAAAAAATCATATCCACATTCCATTCAAACACCTAAGTCCTGTCCCTCTTGATACCCTGCAAAGTATCAAACCTACAATTACTTGCCTCTTACAAGTAAGCTTTTAGCTTACTCTAGAACTTTAAGTCTGTCTAAGTGGAAACCTAAAGAGTAGTAATCCAAAATACATGTATTAAATGTCTGTCTATCTGAAATGATGATTTAGTGCTTAACTGAATTTATACTCTCAAGTGTTCCTAACTGGTTGCTAATTACTACTAAAAGTGTTTCCAAAAACAATTTTGCATATTAAAGGAAACACTGATTCCAGAAAAAATCTTGAAATAAGTAAAAATAAAATCATGGAAAGCTTAAAAACAGCTATTCCAAAAAACTAAGAATAATGAGTCAAGTTGATGAGCTTTATGTTTCTGTTAATGTGTCCTCTTTTTGTAATTATCTGTTTGTTCAATATATATTTTGATACCTCCTGATGTTAGTATTTGAGAAATGAAAATTATTAAAAGAGCTCTATTCAAAGGGCCAAAAATTAAATGTGTTTAAATAAATATGAGTAGCAATTTAAAATATCCAAATTAAATCATTAATCTGACAAGTTTGTTTAATTTTCATGGTAATTGTATGTTGTAAGTGGTTTGCTTTGAAAGAGTTTCTAAGATCACATTGATAACTTAAATATGGAAGGTATATAGAAAGCAATTTTATTATTAAGGAAAAAGAAAGTAATTTTGCCCTAAGATAAAATGGAAAAAATAAAATGTGGGACAAAACCTGAATGAATATAGAAAGTGTAGAAGTTGTGTGGGAAAAGAATTTTTGTGGTTAAAGTTGAGTAATATTTGAAGGGTGTAACAAATAGTATACTGATGCAAAGTTAAAATTTTGTTCTTTTACAACATTTCTTAAATTATTGGTCTGTTTTAGTCAGTATTAGTCAGCCAAAGAGGTGCTAATGCAACATACCAGAAATGGGTTGGTCTTTATAAAGTGTATTTATTTGGGGTAGAAGTCCACAGTTAGGAGGCCATAAAGCATAATTTTCTTCCCTCACCAAAGTCCATTGCCACATGTTGGAGCAAGACAGCTGCCAACATTTGCCAGGGTTCAGGCTTCTTGGGTTCCTTTCTTCCCGGGGCTGCGTTTCTCTCTGGGCTTAGCTCCTCTGTTTCCTTAACAAGGTCAGCTGTAGACTATAGGCTCTCTAGGCTTTGCTTCTCTCCACAAGGCCACCTGTGAACTCTCAGGTGAATGGCTCATCTCTATCCTGGGGCCTTCTCTCCAACATCAAAACACCAACATCAAAACTACTCCCTCTGGCCTTTGCCTTGACTTTTATATTTGATTCCCCCACCCACCAAGGGGTGGGGCTCAATGCCCTACTGAGGTGGCCCAGATAACACCTTAATCATAACTTAATCATGCCCAGATTAGCATACCAGTTTACAAGCATGATCCAATTATATTTTTGGAATTCATAATTACATCAAACTGCCTAACTGCAACAGTCAGTGTACAAAAAAAGTCTGTTTTCTCAAAAGAGCTTGTACTTTAACCTTATTATTTTCCTTGGCTGCTAAAAAAAGAAAAAAAAAAGTCTTATCACTTTGAAAAGAAAATAATGTTCAAACCTGACAACTTTTAA
>JAQZBX010037713.1:0-23680 GCA_029593785.1 Cabassous unicinctus | reverse complement strand
CCCCCACTCCAAGCAGGAAGCAAATCCCCCTTCAAATGCCCTCGATGCAGGAAGGGCTTCCATTGGAAGCGAGAGTGCTGGTCTAACTTAGATATAGACAGTTGCCCATTGCTGCCTTTAAACTCCCTGCGGGGCACCTCTCAGCCCCACCCTTAAGAGAGGAAAACTCTAATGTCCAGCCCCTCATACCGCCCTCATATAACACCAACCCTTCTCCTCTACCTGAATATAATTGTCCCTGTGGAATGAAAGGGTTTGTGCAACAGCACCATGGCAGAGGCTGGCTATCCAAACACACCCTGCCTCGTAAGCCGCCCAGGCAGGTCGGGGTATATTAGACAGTCCTTATTACCCAAAGCAAAGCATGGCTAACTCTTTCAGTGGAGGGACAGAAAATAAAGGGACAGATAGATACAGGAGCTGATGTTTCAGTCCTTTCCGCAAATGATGTTAACCCCTCCTGGCCATTGGAAGTGGGCCCTATTATACAGGGGTTGGAGGGCCTGCGAAACTCCCAACGAACACGTCACCTACTTAGCTGGTCTGAATTGGAAGGATGCTCAGGCAAATTTCGACCTCTTTTCCTGCCCCACTTAGATAACACCCTCTGGGGCAGAGACGTCTCCACCCAACTCAGAGGAATGTTAAATACTGAAACCCCCCACATTCATAATGGCCACTGCTCCACCATTAATGACTGTTAAAAAGCCCGCCCTGCCGAAGCTCAGGTGGGATACTGACAGTCCCATTTGGGTGGACCAGTGGCCGCTGCCTCGATCCAAGCTCCCACACCTTCTAGAGTTAATCCAGCAACAGCTGGCTAAGGGCCAGATAGAACTCTCTACCAGCCCCCATAACTCTCCAATTTTCATCATACAGAAAATACTTCAAATAAGTGGAGACTGCTCCATGACCTTAGAGTCATTAATTTGCACATGGAAAAAATGGGGTCCTTACAGCCTGGCCTTCCCCACCCTTCTGCCATCTTTCACAGTAACTACATTTTTACAGTTGATCTGAAAGTTTGCTTCTTCTCCATTCCCTTACACCCAAGGATAGGCCATTCTTTGCCTTCACCATTCCATCCATTAACAATGCGTCCCCTCTGAACAGTTTCAATGGGCTGTGCTTCCCCAAGGTATGAAAAACAGCCCCACCTTATGTCAGCTCTTTATTCATCCTGCCATAAGGACGCTGACTGAGTACTGCCAGGTTATCCATTACATGGGTGATGTTCTGATAGCCCACCCTGACCCCGAACATCTCAGCACCTGCTTTAAAGTGCTCCTTTCCAACCTTGACCAACTGTGGCTACAGATTGCTGCTGAGAAAGTCCAGACTCGCTCCCCATATGAAGTCTTAGGATACTGCATATCCGATAGAGTCTCTCCTATCTCTCCAATCATTCAATTCCCCAACACCTGCCCCCTAGCGAGACTCCAAGAAATTTGTGTGACCATTAACTGGGTCCGACCTCACCTGAACATGACCACCTTTGAACTTAAGCCACTGTTCGAATTGCTAGTAGGCGACTCTGACCCAAGGAGCCACCGAACTCTTACTAACTCTGCCCAGACCTGCATAAAAAATTTCAATGAAAAAATACGTGACCTGCCCCTAGATTGGTTCGATCCGAATACCCCCTTAATGACCATTGTCCTGGCCAAAAAGGGGGTGCCCACTGGAGTCCTCTTTCAAACAAACCCCCTGTATTGGGTCCACCTTGCCTATAGTCAACTAGGAAAGATTGTTCCACATGTAACCGCGGTTTGCATACTAGGCAGAAAATTACGGAAAACAGCCGTATGCGTCTATGGCGTGGAGCCAGATACCCTAGTGCTCCCTTTTACAGCAGAACAGACCGACCACCTTGCCGCAAATAACTTAGACATGCAACTCCTATTAAAGGGCTTTCCAGGTAAGATTGATCATCATAACCCCAGACACAGACTCCTCACTGCCCTCGCACAGCTCCCTTGCACCAACTGCCCTTCCATTTTCCCTTCCTCCACCTCGATTCCTGAAGCACCCCTCGTCTTTACTGATGCAAATAAACAGTTCAGCTGCTTCATTCTCAAACAGAAGGGCCACACAGACAAAATTTGGAGGAGCAGCACGGTGGTTCTATTCAATTTGGAGAACTTTTTGCCATCTATAATGCGCTTTTACACCACCAGAACTTACCACTAAATATATTTACTGACAATGTCTATGCTGCCCAAGCGGTCAGAGCACTACAGCTGGCTGTCTTCCACTGCAAACACACCCCCCTGGACGATCTCCTCTGCCACACCCAAGACATCTTGGAAAATCGGAGACTTCCATGGTAATTACAGCATTTATGCTCTCACACCGACCTTCCCGGTCCCCTGACCCGAGGGGATAAACAAACTGATAAAGCTCTAATCTTTGTCACCTGGCTGGTCAACTAGGCCAGGTTGCTCCACTCACGTTTTCATATGTCAGCACACTCCTTACACACACTATTTCTGAGCCTGCCACATCAGCAATGCATACACCTGGTAAGAGCCAGCAGCTCCTGCAGCCCCTTTCTACCACTCGGTCCCCTACAACCACAAGGTGTCAACCCTAGGGGACGATGGCCCAATGCCCTTTGGCAAATAGATGTCACCCATGTACCTGAGTTTGGTAAAATGAAGTATGTACATGTTGTTATTGATACTTACTCCCAGTATATTATAGCAAATGCAGCCACAGGGGAGAAAGCCAGGCATGCCATATCCGCCCTCCTGCAAGCCATAGTCTCAATGGGTGTGCCATGGAAAATAAAAACAGATAATAGACACTGCTATTCATCCTCTACCTTCCAAAAGTTTTGCCTAGAATGAAAAATCATTCATGTCACAGGCATCCCCTACAACCCACAAGGTCAGACCATCGTGGAGCGCTCCCATGCAACACTTAAGCAAATGATCAAAAAACTCACTAAGGGACAAAAAGCCATAGATGTAACCCCCAAGGAAATACTCAATAGGGTGCTCATTACTTTGAATTTCCTCTCTTTCAACCAAGCAGCTGCCTCCCCGGCCTCCCGCCACTGGGGAGGCCTCAGCAGCAGTCCCACACCACTACCATTAGTGCGGTGGAAAGACCCACTCAACAACACGTGGCGTGGACCCCATGCCCTCCTCACCCAAGGAAGAGGTTTTGCTTGTGTCTTTCCAGAAAATTCAGAGCACACTATCTGGCTACGTAGTAGGTGTGTTCGGCCAGCATCTTCTTCAGAATCTATGGCTTCACTCTTATCTGGCAATGTTGAGGCTGACTCCCCTTCTCCTGCTCCTCCTACAAATCCTCTCACGCTCACAATCGACCCATGAAGAAAACGTCTACGCCTGGACATTCTCCGTACGAGAGATCATTTCCACCAACTATCAAAACGTGAGTAATCTTATTGGAACTGCCTCTTGTCCTACTACGGGATGTAGCACACCCATTACAATCCACATCAACCCCGCTAGCACGTTTGGTTTCTACCGCCCATATTTAGGCTTCCCCCTTCTACAGAAAGATAGCTACTGCACCGACAATGGGTATGATTCCTCATATGGAGGCTGCCCGTACTGGTCCTGGTCACCAATATTGTCACTCTGAATCCGTTATCTACATTCTTTCAAAACTACACCAGCTTTTACATCTGAATCTCTGACCCTTGGAATCAAAGGTGGCAGAACAGAGTTAGGGCAGCACTGTACTTAACCTGGTCGACCCCAGTGAGCTTCCTCGATATTGCCCGGCAGTACGTGCTCCACAACTTCTCTTCAGCTGCCACACCCATTAAAAGGACTGAAGAAATATTTATTAAAGTGGAGAAACAGCTTGCCCTAGCCCTCTCCCCCTATCAGCCCCTTACCTGGGTTCAGATCCTTACCAATACCCTGAACCTCTTCAACGCCTCGGGTATTGCCCCCAACACTAGCTGTTGCTTCTTATGCACCTCCCTTGGCCACCCCCTCATGGCCACCATACCCTTCTATGGCGGTCCCCTAAATACCACAAATAGCACAGCCTGCAACAACCTGCCTATCCTCAATATTCCCCTTTTTAATACATCTCTGGAAAACATAACATGCTATCTTACTTCTGACTCTACCTCAAGTCCTAATACCTTCCCATGTATTAGTAACATCTCAGTAACTTCCACCCTGTTCGCCCCACAAGGCTTCCGCTTCTGGTGCGATTCTTCCCTAACCCCCTGCATTAATACATCTTCCCCCGGCCCTTGCCTGCTAGTCTCTCTTGTACCCCAGTTAATCCTTTACAGTGAATATAAAGTAAGATCTCTTATAACACCCACTCACCAGAAAAGAGCAGCATTCCTCCCTCTCCTTATAGGCGCTGGCCTTACCACCTCCGTCGTAGCCACTTCAGTGGCTGGCGGTGCCCTAGGACACACTGTAGTCACGGCCAAAGGTTTCCATAACACATTACAAGTCACCATTGACTCCACCGCTCAGTCCCTGGAGTCTCTCCAAAGGCAGCTTATATCAATCGCACAAGTGGCTCTCCAAAACCGAAGTGCCCTAGACCTCCTAACAGCAGAAAAAGGTGGAACTTGCCTTTTTCTACAGGAAGAGTACTGTTACTATATCAACGAGTCTGGGGTAGTAGAAAAAAATGTCCAAACCGTGTTCAATCTCTGCAATGATTTAGCCAACAAATATGGGACACAACAATCACGCTTTTCTTGGTTCAACTCTCCGCTCTCAGCTTGGCTAGCCCCCATTATCACCCCCCTTGTAACCTTCCTCTTTTTTCTTCTCATAGCTCCCTGTGTTGTCAAGTTTATCTGAAAACAAATTCTGAGTATATCGCTTCTAACCTACTGCCAACTTCAATTTCCACAGTACCAATGGCTGCCACTGCAGCCCCCAGAGCTCCAGCACTTGACACGGCTGAGCGGGAACACCAAGCTGTGAATCCTTCTCTCCCCTTTATAACAGGCATCACCCGGTTGTTTCCCCCAAACCTCTCCCTCATTTACATTCACCCCCTCCTCTCCTTCGTTTACATTCAACACCCCCCACCACCAAGCCAAAAGGAACAAACCAACCAGCGGCCACTGGGCAGGTGCGCATTTTATACATGGAAGCTCCACTGAAAATACCCCCTCATGCACAAAAACCTGGCCTGCAGCCAGGGATGAGTAGGTCCCTCAGAGGAGGGCAACCTAAGACAGGCGTGGCCATTACGACCCCCCACAAAAACCTGTTTGGTAGTCAATGATGGGTAAGACCCCCAGAAGGGGGTGACCTAAGACAGGGGCAGTCAAGGAAACCCCTGCACCTACCACTTCTCCCCTCTATTATATAATAGAAAAAGGGGAGTTGTAGGAGGTGTGGGGGGGGCGAGGGTGGTACAGAAGCTCCGAGCGCACTGCCTGAGAAAACCAGGATGTGGACAGCTCCTTGTCGCCAATGCTGCAACCAACCAGGAGAGGACACTTTTGCAACTACCACAGCCAATCAGCTGCTGACATCTGTAGCAACCTCTCTTTGCCATGTGCTTCAAGAAGGTCACCGCAGCTCAGCCCCGCCCCCTTTTTTCAAACACATTCCATATCTTATATATACATAAACCCATCTCAACCAATCAGAATCTGCCCAGTATACCTTACCCATCCCCCGTTCCACTCAACCCTCCCGCTATGTATAAATATCAGAGCCCACCTAATAAACTCAGACTTGGAGCCCAACCTTGTCTCCGGAGTGTGCGATAGTTTCCGTATTCGCTACTCACCATCCACTGGTAAATGAGAAGCATCCGTCTTCCCATTCTCATCTGGGGCTCGAGACGCAGACCCCGGTCCTCAGTTTGCTGTGCTCGGGGAAGCCTGAGCACGGTGGGCCGCAACCCCTTCCCTTCGTACCCCCACTGCCCGATTGCCTAGGGACCACCTGGGTAGTGGCAATCGGCGGCGGCAGCCGGCAATGGCGGTGATCGGTGATCGGCAGCAGCAGCCGGCAGCAGTGGTGGTCGGCGATCGGCGGCAGCCACGCTTACAGAAGGTCATTTGAAAATACTGGACAATGCAATTATATGATAAATACATGAGATAGGTATATAAGAAAATTGATAAAATACTTTTTTATTCTTAAATTTGACATGAAAATACAATATTCTAAAACATTAGCTTCACAGCAGAGAAATGGCCATCTTTTCAAAGTAATCTTCTCATCCACAGCTAATTATGCACTAATTGCTTAGTAAGATCCATGGCAATATTTCTCAAATAGAGGACAGTATGACTTGAGCAAATAAAGACAAAACAACAGGATCTAAGTATGAATATCCTAATTTACATATATACCTAATGATCACATACATATTAGTTATAAAATCAACTGCACCTATTTACATATATCTAATTTTATATAAACTTGAAACTAGCCTGGAAAAATTACCTATGGGTTTCATATTTTTGCAAGTTCATCATTTATCCTACTTTGTCATCTTCTGTACAACTAATTTTAAAATAATAATTTCATTCATTTAGGGTAATAAAATTAGATTTCATGCTCAGTTCAAGGGCAAATATTGTACCTACCAAAACATTACCCTAAGTATAACTACCAACCATATCTACATTTCTCCCTCGCCTCCCCTCCCCTCCCTTCTTTCTTCCTATCAATATGTCACCTCTCTGTATCTACTGTATTTTGTACTCTTTATATGTTTCTCTCTGTGTGATTATATTTTAGTAACAGATGCATTTTTTTTCTAGCTTATTGTAATACCATACTAATAACCAATTTTAATAATGAACAAAACAGTTCAGCTACAAAACATCCTTAAGAAGGGGAACAAAAAATATATGTGGGTGAGACTGTGATCCTAGGCAGAAGATGTAGACTGAAATGACTCAAAACATGAATATAGAATCATGAAAATATCTATTAGAGGACAACTCCTCATATCTGCATGTGGCATCAGGCATGTATTCACAATCCAAGAGCAGACATTGTCCTAAGTAAAACAGAAATAAAAAGAGAATACTGAGAGTTATTTTAATTTATGAAACTTGCAGATGCTTTCTCAACTTTTCCCCTCAAATCAATTTTGCCATTTTACAGGTTTCAATGTAACAAATGCTCCAGTGATGATTTTCTTTTAAAACCCCAAATCAAGGGAAATCCATAAGCAAAGCATAGTCCTTTCTTACACAAGAAAATACCTTTTAGGGACACTAGAATTAATGATATATGCATAAATGGAAACACATCTACACCTTTGCACAAAATAATGAATAAATATTTTTTGTGGAAATGAAGCTATTAAAAGTATCTTAATTCAATAAACTAAGAATGGTGCATGAAGAATATATAAATGAAGAAAGAGAAGGAAGAAGAGGGTTCACATTAAAACGACAAAGGATAATTGAAAAAAAATAAATTTGTCATACTTTATAAAAATGATGTTTGAAAAAAATCAAATGCAGGAGAGGAAATCTTTGTCGAGATAATTTTCAGAATTAAAGGTGCAAAACAGTAACTATTTAGAAAATAGAATATAATAGAGACCTGACAAACTGAACTCGGATTGCCAATATCTGGTAAGTATGAGCAAACATGAAGTGGGAGATGATTACTAAAAATAAGTATGAACTTTATATTGGTAAGAAATATATGTTTTTTATTTAAATTGGAAAACAAATTTTAAAAATACATCCTTAAATTTAATCAGGTAAACAAGAATCCATTAGGAAGAAGAAAAATCATAAATGTCAGGTACTACATTCCTGAATTCCCATTTGCCCTGTCCTAGGATACTACATAAATGAAGTAACTATGAGAGATCCACATCAAAAGACAACTGATGTGAGGAACTAGCATGAGATGCAAACAAATCATATTCAACAGGCTGTGGCAGTTTGAGATTATTTTATGAATCAAAAAAGAGAGAAACATTGTGTTTTTAAACTTGTCTATTCCTGTAGTTCTGATAACATTTGATTTCATTAAATTCAGTTGAGGACCCTTTGAATAGATTCCTTGATAAGATCACTTTAGGGCTTTTGATTGGACTATGTCAGTGAGGCAGGACTCAGGTTGAGACTCCATCCTCTTGCTGGGCCTGATATAAATGGATACAGAGAGAGAGACAGGCAGAGGAAATCCAAATAGCATAAACATTCTTAAGGAATAAAAAAAGGATTTCCAAAACAGATATCAAGTCTATCTATCAAATAATAACAACTAAATATTGTGGCAAAAAGGCAAAAAGTCACAAGTAAAGATGCAACAGAATAGAGGATATATGTATGAACACTCAGTTGAGAGATGCAGCAAGGAAGTGCAGTGTGAATTACATTCCTTTTACTCAACCTACTCAAAACCAACTCTAAGTTGATTAAATAATGAAATGAGGAAATCACTATAAAATAATTTTGAATATATCTTCAGAAGTTTTAAGGAATATTTTAGAAGGAGGAGGAGAAACCAGAGGAGAGGAGGAGGAAGAAGAGTAGATGGGAGAGGAGGTAAAGATACAAAAGTATGCAAAATGCAAACATATTTGTGAATTTGATTGCAATAAATGAAGTTTTTTTATTTTCTGAAGAACCCACAAAGTTCACAGAATTAGATGTAAAATACTTTAAAACACATGTAACTTTTCAGGCTTAAGAATTTTTAAGAAAAGGAAGCACAGATACCTTGTTTTACACATAGCAGCATATTCTGCATCATTGGTATGAGGAAAATAAAAAGTTTATCAACCTGGAACTATCACATATTCAGCAGTTTGGAAAAAATATATCTGAATTCACCAATTATTGCTGATGATATGGAACAAAAATATGTGGAAATATTGATAGTGTGTGTGCATAAATTGCTACAGCTTCTCTGGAAAACCATTAGATATTGTATTAGCAAACTAAGATAAGTTTTTCTTACAGTAAGTTTGTGCTGAGAGCAACAAAGATTTCCTATTTATGGCACATGTCCATTTTGTGATAGCTATGATTCTGATCCACAGATGATGTCCACATTTTTTGCCCACATATCCACATTCTCTGCCCAGGATATTGGAGCAGCCTGCACATAGGATGTTACTTGTTCTTATGTCAGAATGACAAGATGTTTTAAAGAAGTTCTCATATTTTGGCTCTTAAACCCACAATCAGAGAGAGAAACATGGTAAACTCAAGCATGCTTGGTGTCTACATTAAGACTATTTTTATAATTAGTAAATTAATACTAAATAAATTTAAAATATATTAGTTTCTACCATATACATTAACAATATATAATTAGAGTACCCAGATGACTATAGATTAAATTTAGAGTGTTAAAGTTTCTTCAGCAAAGTAACCTAATATTCATTATTATTTATTTCCTTGAAATTACTGTTGGGCATGACTCTTGAAATACATGGATTCTAATTACATCAATATTGATTGCCTAAAAGGTGCAAATTTCCATCATATAGAATACATAAAGACATCACTTGATATTTATTCCTCCTAAAATCATAAAATTATCCATTAATGGAGTGCTATTCAATATTTAATGAATATATGGTATCCTTCCAATAATTTTCCTGTAGCATTGTCTACTCCTTTTTCTTTTTATAAAATATAATATCCAATTTCAAAAAATCCATACCAAAAATTCAATCACTTCCATGTGCTTTCATTGAAGGATATCAAGTCAAATAGAAAATATATATATTTCCAATATTGATTATCATTTTCCCAAATGTAATTGACATTAAATTCATTTCCATATATGTGGTTCGAGTGCAGAAATAAACAAAGAAATCAATGCAACAGAATAAAGTGCACAGCTACAGAAAATCTCATTTAGGAACACAATATATGATAGAGGAATTGTATGGTAGTGTATGTACTTTCAGTTAATGGTGATTGGGCAGCTGGATATTCATTGACAATAAAAGAAATCTCACTCCTTTCACTCCGCACAAAGGATGTAGTATAAGGACAACAAATGACAGTCAAAACTACAATGGCTTAAATACTAACATTGGATAATATCTTCAGGATACCAGCCAAGGAATCTATCATATAACAAGTAAAACACAAACTACAATGGAAAATATTGATTATATTTGAATTGAGAATGTCTGTTCCTCCAAGGAATTAGAAAAACTCAAAAATCTATGTAACAAACTAGGGAAACATGCATGTCATAAAAAAATATAGACAGGAATATCCCAGAAGAGAATTCCAGATTTACTTTAAAGTACATTAAAACTTAAAAACACACATATATATTCAAACTAATCTCATTAGAAGCATTTAAAATACTTCTAATGAATTCTAACGAATCTGCTATATTTTTTATGTAATCTCAAGTTTCTTTAAAAATAAAATAAAAAACTGAAAAGAAAGAAATATAAAATATGAACAGATCTATAACAAGAAAAGAGAATGAATTATAAGTCAAAACCATGATTAGAGACTAGGTTAGGGAGACATCAATAAAAAAAGGCAGATTAGGGTCCTCAAAAAGCCTGTTTCCCCACAGAAACACTGGAAGTATGAGCAAAACCTTTCAGAATCAACTTTAATGAAAATCAAGAAAACATTCAAAGATTTAAATCAAATATTAAAGCAAATATTCAACCATAAAAGGTCACTAATAGTTGCCCAGAGAGGTTGAGGGTGCACTGTCTCTCTTCTTGCCATGTTGCGGTGGGGATGGAATCAGACATGTGTCCAACAGTCTAGTGCATGCAGACTGAAAGCTGCTGCAGTTGCCTGGAGAGGCTGAGGGTCACCATCCCTTCGGGCTTGTAAGGGGCAGGGATGGAATCACAGTGGTACCTATCTAAAGGAGCAGCTTTGGATATATACATAATGGGAAAGTGCTCTGAGTCATCTAGGAGGGTACTGGAAAGATAAAGAAGCCAAAGGAAAACCGTGAGTTGCACCCCCTTGTGGCTGGAAACAGCACATATACCCCACCCTCAGGACAAATAGTCTAGGAGGACTCCCTGGCTAGCTACTTCAAATAGAGTGTGAGGGAGCATTACATGGGAGGAAGAGGGGTCTGGGAGGGTGGAGAGTGCTTCTTTGCACTGAGTTTGGCCAGCTGAGCTCCCTTTGAAACTCAGAAGGGACCCCAATCCAGCAGGAGAGAGAGGGGAATCTCCTCTGGCAGGCTGTCACACCTAGCCACCCACATAAAGAGAGGAATTATATTGGGGGGTGGTCAGGGACAGACAGACACCTATTCAGCAGGGATCTGGCCAACTACTAGGAATCTAACCTATCTGAGGGAAAGGGGACATATAGCTTTATGAAAGCCTAACTAACCTAAGGAGACAGTTTAGCTTAGTGGAGTAATTCCAGACTAGCTTATACGAGTCCCTATTTCTATTTCAGGATCTTCTTAGGAAAGTGACCACCTGGTTATCAGACATCCAGCTGGTACTATAGGATGGGGAACATATGGACATTCTTTTTGTTTTAGCTTTTTTTTTGGATCTTTTAAATTTTAAGGAAAGTTTGCTTTTTTTCCCTCCTTATATTACTTACTGCAGGTTCAAAACCTGCAGAGGAAAGGCTACAGGGTGATTAACTGATGAACACCAGCAGCCAGAGACAATCCTTAGGGGCCTAAGTGGGATAGCTGTTATTCCTTCATTTTACACTCTCTCTTTTTTTATTAGTTGCTGCTGTCTTGTTTCTTATTTGTTGTCTTTCTCCTTTCTTTGTTTCTCTTTTCTTTCTTTTACCAATTTTTTCTACCTATGCTATTTCTTTTCTTTCCTTTATTTTTCTATTTTCTGTTTTCTGTTGTTCTTTCATTCCACCTCTTTTTGTTTGGTCCTCAATTTTTTCTGTTTTTATTTCTCTCTCTCTCTTGCTCTTTATGTTTTCTTTCTTTGTTTTTCTCTTTCTCTTTTCTCTTTTCCTCTCTTCTCATCTCTGGCCCTTTAATTCATTCTATATATTTTTCTGTATTTTGTTCCTGATTTCATTGTTTCTATTCCACTTTTTTTATTCTTATTCCACTGTACTTCTTACTCACAATAATTATTTATTTTCTTAGGTCTTGTATGCTTCCTCTTCTACCTTTTATTATTATTTTTCTCTTCTTATCTCATTCTTTTTCTCTGGTTCTAATTATTTGTCAAGGGAACATAGACAACAGCAGGGAAATAGAATAAGGGGAACAAAGTGTCCAAGTGACACTTTACAGACAGAATAATAAAAACTATAAAATAAAACCCGAGAGTAGAAAG
The DNA here is from genome assembly GCA_029593785.1 of Cabassous unicinctus. Taxonomy (NCBI): domain Eukaryota; kingdom Metazoa; phylum Chordata; class Mammalia; order Cingulata; family Chlamyphoridae; genus Cabassous; species Cabassous unicinctus. The sequence goes on along the minus strand of JAQZBX010037713.1, from coordinate 11,449 downwards.
AGAAGTTAATCAACTGATTAAACTCATCAAGATAAACAGATGCCTAGACACCAACAAAAAATTGCAAACCATATTAAGAAACAGGAACATGGCCCAGAAAAATGAACAAACTGAAAAACAGGAGATGCAGAACATGGAACAACTAATCCGAGATGTCCAAACAAATATCATGAATCAACTTAATGAATTGAAGGAAAAGATTAAGGATATTAAGAAGACACTGGGAGAACATACTGAAGAAATTGTAAACATATATAAAAAGATATGATGGTGATGAATGGCACAATGCAAAAATAAAAAATATACTTGAAACACATAACAGCAGATTTGAACAGGCAGGGGAAAAAAATCAGTGATGTGGAATAGAGTACAGCTGAAATCAGACAGATAGTAGAACAGATGTATGAAAAGACAGAAAAAAAATCCAGCAGAGACATAGGGATTTAAATGATTACACAAAACACATGAACATACACATTATAGGCATCCCAGAGGGAGAAGGGAAGGGAAAGGGGACAGAAGAAGTGTTGGAGGAAATAATTGCTGAAAATGTCCCAACTCTATTGAGGGACATGGACATACATGTCCAGGAAGCCCAGTGCACCCCAAAGAGTATAAATAAGAACAGGCCTACCCCAAGACTTATACTTGTCAAATTGTCCAATGGTCAAGACAAAGAAAGAAAACTGCTAGCAGCAAGAAATACCATTTTCATCACATACAAGGGAAGTTCGATAAAATTAAATGCTGATTTCTCATCTGAAACCATGGAGGCAAGAAGGCACTGGTATGACATAAGGGCTAAAACAACAACAACAACAACACACACACACACACACACACAAAACTTCCAGCCAAGAAATTTTCATCCAGCAAATCTGGCTTTCAAAAATGAGGGAGAGTTCAAAATATTCACAGATAAACAGAAAATAAGAGAATCTGTCAATAAGAAAACTGCCCTTCAAGAAATAATAAAAGGAGTTCTGCAGGTTAAAAGGAAAAATAGGAAAGACATAGAGTTGCAGAAGAATGTGAAAGTATACAAAAGATAAAAAGAAAATTGAAAACAACATATGGCATATAAAAATCTAAAGAGAATATGGCTAATGTAAGTAATTCCTTCACAGGAATTACAATGAATGTTAATGGATTAAACTCTCCATTCAAGAGGCACAGATTTGCAAAATGGATGAGGAAATATGACCCATCTATACGCTGTCTACAAGAAACACACCTTAGACCCAGGGATGCAAGGAGACAAAGTGAATTCTTGGAAAAGAATTTTACATGCAAACAATAAACAGAAAAGTGTGAGAGTCGCTATACTAATATCAGGCAAAATAGACTTTAAATGAAAAACTATTGTAAGACACAAAGAAGAATACTATACATAAATAAAAGGGGCAATCTGTTAATAAGAAAAAACAATCATAAACATTTATGCACCTAACCAGGGTGACTCAAAATACATGAGGCAAACATTGAAAATACTAAGTAGAGAAAAAAATGTCTCTACAATTATAGTGGGAGACTTTAATTCACAGAACATCTTCCCAGAGAGTCAATAAAGAAACACAGACCTTCAATAATATATTAGAGGATCGGGACCTAAGAGACATATACAGAACATTACAAACATATACAGCAGGTTATACATTCTCCTCTACTGTACACGGATCATTGTCCTGCATAGACCACATGCCAGGCCACAGAACAATTCTCAAAGAATTCAGAAAGACTGAAATTATAGAAAGTAATTTCTCTGACCACAATGGAATGAAACTGCAAATCAGTAAGGGGCAGAGAACCAGATTAGGCACAAAAATAAGGAAGCTAAACAACACACTACTTGACAAACATTGGATTAAGGAAGAAATCACAAAAGAAATAAATAACTACCTTGAAATAAATGAAAATGACAACACAATATATCAAAACTTATAGGATGCAGCAAAAACAGTCCTGAGAGGGAAATACATAGTGATAAATGCCTATATTAAAAAAGAAGAAAGAGCTAAAATGAAAGACCTAACTGCACACCTGGAGGAATTAGAAAAAGAATGACAAACTCCAAAACAAGTAAAAAGAATGAAATAACAAAGATTAGAGCAGAGCCAAATGAAATTGAAAATAAGAAAACACTAGAAAAATAAACAAAACCAAAAGCTGGTTTTTCAAGAAGATTAATAAAATTGGCAAACCCTTAGCTAGTCTAATGAAGAAGAAAAAAATGAATATGCAAATACATAAAATAAGAAACTAGGAAGGGGATATCGCTACTGACCACACTGTAATAAAAAGTATCATATGAGGATAGTTTGAAAAAGTGTATGCCATCAAGATCGATAATTTGGAGGAAATGGAAAAATTCCTAGAAACACACAAGCAGCCTACATTGATGAAAACAGAAATTGATGAACTCAACAGAAAAATCACCAGTAACGAGATAGAATTAGTCATCAAAAACCTCCCAACCAAGAAGAGCCCAGGACCAGACAGCTTCTCAGGTGAATTCTACCAAACATTCTCAAAAGAATGAAGACCAATCCTGCTCAAACTCTTCCAAAAAATAGAAGTGTAGGGAATATTTCCCAACTCATTCATGATGCCAGCATCACACTCATACCAGAGCCAAAAATACCACTAGAAAGAAAAACTATAGACCAATCTCTCTAATGAATCTAGGTGTTAAAATCCTCAACAAATTACTTGCTAATTCTATTCAATGACACATAAAATGAATTACACACCATGACCTAGTGGGGTTCATCCTTGGTATGCAAGGATGTTTCAACATAAGAATATCAATGTAATACACCACAGAAACAGATAGAAAGAAATAGTCACATGATCATCTCTATAGATGCAGAAAAAGCATCCAACAAAATACAGCAATCTTTCCTGATAAAAACACTTCAAAACATAGGAATAGAACAAAACATCCTCAACATGATAAAGGGTATATATGAAAAACCCACAGCTAACATCATATTCAATGGTGAAATCCTAAAGTTTTCCCTCTAAGATCAGAAAAAAGACAAGGATGACCACTTTCACTACTTCTATTTAATACTGTGTTAGAACTTCTCGTGTGAACACTTTGGCAAGAAGAAGATATAAGTGGCATCCAAATAAGTAAGGAAGAAGTGAAAATTTCACTATTTACAGATGACATGATCCTATACCTCGAAAGCCCTAAGAAATCTACAACAAAGTTTCTAGAGCTTTTAAATGAGTTCAGTAAAGTTGCAGGTTATTAGATAAATGTGTAAAAATCAGTAGCATTTCTATTCACCAATAATGAGAAATCTGAAGTGGAAATCAAGAAAAAATCCCACTTACAATAGCATCTAAAAGAATTAAATATTTAGAAAAAATTTAACTACTTATGTAAATCACTTGTATGCAGAAAACTACATAACACTGTCAAAGGAAATCAGAGGAGCCCTAAGTAAATGGAAGAATATTCCCCATTCATGGAAAGGAAGACTAAACATCAAATCTGACCCAAAGTGATTTACAGACTTAATGCAATCTCAATAAAAATTACCACAGCATTTTTCCTGAATTGGAAGAGCTAAGTATGAAATTTATTTGGAAGGGCAAGGGGCACCAAAGACCCAAAGACATATTGAAAAAGAAAACTGAAATTGGAGGAATCACACTACCTGACTTTAAAACATAATACAAAGCTACAGTGGTCAAAACTGCATGGTATTAGCACAAGGATAGACATACTGAAAAATGGAACTGATTTAAGAGTTCTGATATTGATCCTCACATATATAGTCAACTGTTATTTGAAAAGGTCACCAAGCCCACTCAACTGGTAAAGAATGCCCTCTTCAACAAATGGTGCTTGGAGAACTGGATATACATATTCAAAAGAATGAGAGAGGAACACCATCTCACACCTTAGATAAAAATTAACTCAAGATGGATCAAAGATCTAAATATAACAGCCAAGACCATAAAGATCTTGGAAGATAATGTAGAGAAGCATCTACAGGATCTTGATTAGGAAGTGGTTTCATGAACTTTACACTGAAAACAAAAGTAGACATAGATGACTGTGACAGCCTCAAAATTAAAAATTTTGCACCTCAAAGGAGTTTTTCAAGAAAGTGAAAAGGCAGCCTACTCAATAGGAGAAAATATTTGGTAACCACATATCTGATAAGGTCTAATATCCAGCATATATAAAGAAATCCCATACCTCAGCTATAAAAATACAAGCAAGCCATTTAAAAAATGGGCAAATGATTTGAATAGATACTTCTCCAAAGAAGAAATACAGATGGCTAAAAAGCACATGAAAAGATGTTCAATGTCACTATCTATTAGGGGAAATGCAAACCAAAATCACAATGAGATATCATCATACACAGATTAGACTAGAGGCTATTAAATAAACAGAGGACTACAAGTGTTGGATAGGATGTGGAGGAATTGTAACCCTTATCTACTGCTGGTGGTAATATAGAATGGTGCAGCCATTGTGGATGACAGTTTGGTGGTTCCTCGGGAAGCTAACTATAGAATGGACATATGATCTTGCAATCCCACTGCTCAGTAAATATGCACAGGAATTGAAAGCAGGGATATGAACAGATATATGCACACCAATGTTCATAGGGGCATTATTCACTATTGCCAAAATTTGGAAAGAACACAAATGTCCATCAACAGATGAATGGATATACAAATTTTCATATATACATACAATGGAATATTACAGAGCTGCAAGAAGGAGTGCAGTATTAATACACAGGATAAAATGAATGAATCTTGAAGACCTTATGTTGAGTGAAGCAAGCCAGGCACTGATGGGCAAATATTACATGACCTCGCTGACATGAATTAAGCAAAGTAACAGACTCACAGAGGTAGAGTCTGGAAGATAGGTTTACCAGAGACAGAAAGGGAGAAGAAGGGTTTGAGTTAATGCCCATATGGGTAAAATCTATGATAAGGTGGTAGGGTGTACTTGCAGCAGATGGGTGTGACAGTGGTGCAGTGATGCTATTGGGTTGAATGTTGCTGGTTTAGGAAGGGGTTAAGATGGGGAGGGTGGATTGGGCTATCCATGGAACTGGGGAAAGGGTGGGGGGAGGGAGCAGTTGAACTTTGGGGATTTGTGGGTATGTGGTTGAAACTAAAACATTGGGAATTTTCTGTTGACAAATATGGCAGGCACATGTTACTAAGTTAGGGTGTTGGATGTGGGAGAGGGCACACCTGGGACAGGCTTCTAGGGAGTGTGTGAGTGTTCTTCATGACATAGTGTGTTATGTTAGTGTGTGGAGACTCACATAATGAACAGGAATGTGTTGGACTCCCATTCAGGAGAGTCCTGCTATGTTCTCAAACAGAGGGGAAGGAGACTTTTGAGAGCATAAGCAGTGCCTAATACAGGAGGACAGGTCAGAATGTTGCTGCAAGTAACTAAGAATCTTTTTCTTCGAGGACCGAAGTTTGGTGGTTGCCTTGCATCACGAGGGGAGGGGGAGGAAGGAATAGAATAGAAGGAACATGGGACATTTTGGGGGTAATGGAATTGTTCCACACAATCTTGAAATGATGGATACAGGTGATGTAAAATTTTCATCAAAGTTTATAAAAGTAAAAATGTAAACCATAATGTAAATCGACCAAGGTTAGTAGCAATGTTTCAATATTTGTACATCAATTGTAACAAATGTACCATCCACATATAAAATTTTATTAATAGGGGAAAGGGGAAAGTAGGAGGATGTTGGGTATATAGGAATCCACTATATCCTGTATGTCACTTTTCTGTAACCTAAAGCTTCTTTGAAGACAAAATGAACAAAATAAGACACTGGGGAAATAAATGGAAGAAAATGTCACTTCACATACAAGACAACAGATCTTACAGTGATGAAAGATATAATGTCAATTTTTTTTAAAATTTAATATCTTATTATATTTTTATTATTCCAATTTTGTTTGAAATTTTTATACTTTATTTGTTATTTTTAAAACTGTCATTATTATTTCATTTTATTAATTGTATTTGGGTATTTTGATGGCTTCATTTTTTAAGAAGTTTTAGATCACAGAAGGGTTACAACTGTGGGAAGGGATGATCATTGGTGTGGGGTGTCAGTTATGGGGGATGCATGGAAGGAGGTTCCCCTGGGGCACACCTATAAGGCATATAAATTTGTTCAACTGTTCACAGGGCATTGTCACCGTGGGTGGAGAGTCACACAATAAATGAAAGAATATCGAATTCCCATCCTGGGGACCTCTGCCACATTCTCTAGTGGGATAGCAAGAATCCCGAGTATAGGGACAGTGACTAGTAAAGGATGATGGTCCATTGATGGGCCCTTGATATTGATGATGTTACTTAGGAAACTTTACTTTTGAAATTGAAACTTAGCCTAGTATTATAGGGTGCCTAAGAGTTACCTCCTGAGAGCTTCCTTGTTGCTCAAATGTGACCTCTCTTTAAGCCAAACTCAGCATATAAATACATTACCGCCTCCCCAATGTGGGACATAACTCCCGGGGATAAGCCTCCCTGGCATTGAGAGATTACTACCAAGCACCAACTAGCAATGCAACTGGAAAAAGACCTTTCACAAAAGGGGGGAAAGTGTAAAGTCAAATGAATTTAAATGGCTAAGAGACTTCAAAGTGAGTCTGGAGGTCATTCCAGAGGTAACACTTGTCTCAGCATGTCTCAGCAGAATCTCTTTGATTGCCAAAGTAAATGTTGCCTCAAGTAGCTGGTCTCCTGAGGGATCTGGAGACATCCAGACACCACAGGCAGGGCAGACAGCTCAGGTGTTTGGTGCCCTGTCTGTGGGCCCTAGTTGGTAATTTATACTCCTCAGTGTTACAGAGTTGGACTCCATTGTGGCTTCCATACACATTGCTCTTCTGCCCCTTCTATTTGATCCTATAACTAGTACTAGAGTTCATAGGTGTATGTCCAAGAGACTTAGATCTTTGGCATGTCCATGTGCCAACCAGGTTCTGAATCTCAACCAAGTTGCAACACCTACTCTCCAATTCATTGGCCTCACCCAGGACAACTCACAAAGAGATGATGATGGACAGCTACCATACCAAGGAACCAAGAGAATCTGGAACTGCAATCAAGATAGTGCCATCCATTTGCCCCATGGAATCTAAGCCCCCTCTCAATAGGAGGTGGAGTGGGCATCACCATTCCAGAATCTTCAGGATTGGGGAATGAATGATGGACTAGAGAAGACTTATTGTTATTCTAATATAGACTTATTGTCTATTGTGATTATAGAAATGGAAGAACTTTTATAATTGATGTGGAGGCACTGGCCACTGGAGGTTCTGAGGGCAGAGAGAGGGGAAAAAGAGGGGTAATATGGGTCATTTTCGGGACTTGGGAATTGCCCTGAATGACACTGCAATGACAGGTACAGACCATTATATATCTTGTCATAACTTACAAATTTCTGCGGAAGACAGTGTAAATTACAATGTAAACAATAATCCACACTTAGTTGCAATGCTCCAAACTGTGTTCATCAATTATAACAAATGTACCACACTAATGAAGGATGTTGTTAATGTGGGAAAATGTGAGAGGGGAAGAGAGCAGGGCATATGGGAATCTCCAATATTTTTTATGTAACATTTATGTAATCTAAATATCTTTAAAAATTAAAAATTAAAAAGTATATTAAAAAACATTCTGTAATGGACTTGAATAATAACAGCACATCTATGTGATTAAACTGAGAGCCACTGAATGTACACTTAGATGAACTCTACAATGCATAGGACCACATAACACAGTGAATAATGGACTATGGTTAATGGTACAAATATGATATCATTCTCTTATGAACTATAATATACTATACTACTATATGGTGTTAATAATTGGATTGCTTGTGGGAAAATACACCAAATATATGATATGGACTATGGATAATGAAATATTATGATGATATTCTTTCAACATTTGTAACAAATGTGTCACAAATGTGTTGGTGGTGGGGCAATGTATGAGAAAACTGTATGGTATGCATGATTGTTTTGTTAACTCACCACATCTCAAATTTTAAGATGCTGAGCATTTAAAAAATATAGATGGTGTATGTACACAAATATTCACAGCAGCATTTTTCAGAATAGCAAAAAAGTAGAAATAACCCAAATGTTCATCAAAATAAATGGATTAAAAATAAAACGCAAGAAAACCCCTATCCTGCTCAAACTCTTCCAAAAAATTGAATAAGGGGAACACTCCCTAACTCATTCTATCAGGTCAAGGCATACATTCATATTCCTCATGGTTATTCTTTATACACTAGGTATTAATATTATATAAGTTATATTTTACTGTGCATACATTTATATTCCTCATACCAATACCAGATAAATATACCAAAATAAAACTACACATCAATACACCTTATGAATATAACTGAAAAATCCTTAAAATACTAGTAAACTGAATCCAACAGCACATAAAAAGAATTACACTTTGTGATCAAATTCACTTTATCACAAGTATGTAAGGGTGGTTTAACATAAAGCAATAGATGAATGTAATAAGCAATATTAAAACAGCAAAGGAAAAAATCAGGATCATCTCAGTTGATGCATAAAAGGCATCTGACAAAATCCAGCACTGCCTTCTTGATAAAAACACATAGTAAACAAGGAATAGGAGGACACTTACTCAACGTGTTAAAAGGCATCTATGAAAAACTCAAAGCTAACAGCATACTCTTTGGTGAAAGAATAAAACTTTCCTCTAAGATCAGGAATAAGTCAATGATGCACACTGCTACCATTGTTATTCTATTCTGTCTTATAAGTTCAACCAGAGAAACTAGGCAAGAAAACCAAATAAAAGGCACCAATATTGGAAAGAAAAAAAAATAACACTTTCCCTATTTGAAGATGACCTAATCCAATATACAGAAAATCATGAAATATCCACCAAAAAAGCTACTGGAACTAATAAATGAATTCAGCTAAGTGGTAGGGTACAAGATCAACACTCAAAATTCACTAGTATTTCTATATAATATTAATTCATAATCAGAAGAAGAAACCAAGAAAAACTCCTTTCACAATAGAAACTAAATGAATCTAATATCTAGGAACAAATTGAACCAAGAATGTAAAGACTTGTCCAGAAAATTATAAAATGAAAATCAAGAGAAACCTAAATAAATGGAAGGACATTCATGTTCAAGGATTAGAAGACTAAACATTGTGTTTTGATTTTGCTATAGTTGTTGATCATCTTTTCATGTGCTATCTGGACATTTGTATATCTTCCTAAGGAAAATGTCTGTTCAAGACTTTGTCCATTTTTTCCTGGGCTCATGTGTCTTTTTATTGTTGAATTGTGAAATTTCTTTATATATTCTGGATGTTAAACCCTTACCCAACATGTGGTTTTAAAATATTTTCTCCCATTGTGTAGGTTGTCTTTAATTTCAGGGTAAAATATTTTGAGGAGCAAAAGTTTTTAAGCTTGAGAAGGTCCCATTTATCTTTTTTTTTTTTTTTTAATTTTTGCTTGTGCTTTGAGTATAAAGGTGAATAAAGTATTGCCTAACACAAGATCCTGAAGTTGCTTCCCTGAGAAGTACGGAACCACCTTCATTCATTTGTATATGGACATCAAGTTTTCTCAAGGCCATTTTTTTAGAGAAACTATTATATCTCCAGTGACTGAACTATCAGTTGGCCATAAATATTTGAGGGTTGACATCTCAAATTGCAATTCAATATCAGTGGTCAGTATGTCTCTTCTCATGTCAGTACAATGCTGTTTTGATTACTATGGCTGTGTAAAATTTTTAAGATTGAGAAGTACAAGTCAAGAAACTTCATTTTTCTTTTTCAAGATGGTATTGCTCTTGAGGAACCTAACCCTTCCATACAAATTTGATGATTGGCTTTTCCATTTCAGCAAAGAAAGTTGTTGGAATTTTTTTTATATTACTTTTTAAAAAGATTTATTTTTATTTATTTATCCCCCCCCTTGCTGCTTGTGCTTGCTGTGTCCAGTTGCTGTGCGTTTTTTCCATGTCTGCTTGTCTTCCTTTGTTGCATCATCTTGCTGCACCAGCAGCCCTCACAGGCCGTCGGCTCACCACGCCACACGGGCCATTGGCGCAGTGCAATGAGACAATGCAGCCAGCTTGCCTTAACCAGGAGACCCTGGGAGCCTAACCCAGGGCCTCCCAAAAGGTAAATGGGAGCCCAACAATTTGAGCCACATCACTTCCCTGGAATTTTTATTGGGATTGCATTGAATCGATAAACCATTTTAGGTGAATCTTTTAAAAATGTTCCAGGGTTGAATGTGATGTCCCATCAAGAGCTAGCTACTTTTTTTAAATGTAGGAATTATTAAGTGGAATTGCATTTCAATTAGCAAGGCCTACATATTTATCATAACATAAAAGGACAAGTGATAAAATTATTGGTTATTCCTCAAATTGATTTAACTGATTTAAATGTGTGAAGTTTTTCTGGATAAATAAATTCAGTTGCTCAGAACATCTAAAGAGATAAAAATGAAAACAACATATTATCATGCCTAAACTGCAAGGGCTATGAATATAAATCAACTCTAAATTTCTTTAAATTTTATTCCAGTGTGAACAAAACTCATTATTAAAGGAAAAATATTATAATATTAATATATGTTACTAATTATACTCAGTATATGGTACTCAATACTCATTATTAAAGGACCAAATATTAAAATACTAATATATGATGGCTATAAAACAGTCTATGTCATGCAGTGTACTTTTATTTTCATTACATATACAAAAAATCTGAATTCAGCATTTTGTCATTGATATGGAACAGGTGATTTGTGTAACTTCAATTAAAGAGAGGATTCAAAGAAATCTTTCTTTCTAGCTAGGGATTTTGCATTTGTTTCTGCCTTACAAAGCTGACCAAAGTACTCATTTAATGAGTCTAAAACCTCTACGTGACAAAAAGAAATAATGAATAAAATGGCATACTATTTTTTTTTAGGATTTGCTAAAGAAACCTCACAAATATTAGCAAGTTCTTATCAAATTAATCCTACCAGCAACATTAGTTTTAGATATGTCCATGGTGCTCTCCAGCACTTTACAGAAAAAAAATCTAAGTAGGGAGCTGATGTATTCCTTTACAAGGGATTTTATAAACAACAATTACCATTTGACCCAGCAAAACCACTTCTAGTTATAAACACAAAAGTTTTGAAAGCAAGGACTTCAAGAGATACACCGATGTTCATAGCAGCATTATTCACATCTGCCAAAAGCAATACAAGTGTCCAACAACATATGAATTGGTAAATAACATGTAGTAATTTCTTCTTTACAAGGGAAATTCGAAAATACTTAGAGATGAATGAAAACCAAGTCTGAACATACCATAATTTATGGATGAAGCAAAG
>JAQZBX010037712.1:0-15054 GCA_029593785.1 Cabassous unicinctus | reverse complement strand
GATTCTCCAGGGAGATGTGCCATGTTTATCCTGTGGTTTCTTAAACCCCTTGGCACCTACTATCTCCAGATGCAGCAGTACCTCATTTTGAGAAGCACAATTCTAGTTTTCTAGTTTCCTAGAGTATATCACTTTTGCATCCTCCTAAAAGCAACTAAAATAATACTCTTGAATAGCCAGAAAAGTATGACATATCTGATACAAAGATGACACCTATATTTTAATAGTGCTTAAGCATTTGTAAAACAATTTCATATAAATCATCTCAATATACACATTTTAAAGAATGTCAAATGCATAAGCATCAAAATATAATGATATCAAGTAAATCCTGTTGATCTGTAAATGAATTTTCACTTTTCTCCAAAGTGCAAGCGAGCTTCTATAGCACTAACCCAAAATGATTCCGATAAACTTCTAAAACACAATGCTAACATATTCTTCAAAATGCTCCTACTACAATTATCCAGCACTCTTACAATACCTAGTGAAACAAAAGCCGTATTTCCGCTTTAAAAATTCTTTAGAGGAGGCAGATGTGGCTCAAATGGTTGGGTGTCTGTCTCCCATATGGAGGTCCCTGGGTTCCATCCCTGGGACCTCCAGGTAAATAAATGAAAAAAAAAAATCTTTAGAATTTAAATGTGTTATATTCTAACCATATCATCGTCCTGGGGTCTAGTTGTGACAAAAATTGTATAAAACGGCTTATTGTTTCAATCAAAACAATTCGTCTACTCAAGGATTTTTATCTAAATGAAATCCGAGGTCCCCATAATTTCCATCTTGGTGAACTCTACGGTCAATAGTAATGAATAGGTTATAAAAACGAAAAATGGCCAACTTAGCACCCTTTATGTGGTTAATCCTATATACGAAATAAATTGTAAATTCTCTTGTAATTTATTAAACAAACAAACAAAGAAAAAACTGTTCAATTTACCTCCCTTAAAAAAAAATACTATAATTTGGATTTCCGGTGATACAGCTGCCCTTTCATGGATATAAGTGCAGCCCGCACTGGGCTCTTCTGACAACACCCTCAAAATTCATGCAAAGATTGTATTGACCCAGAAGAGTCCCACCGTCCCAACTGAGAGGTACAGACAAGAAGCCAAAAAAGGAAGTTTTAGATGTTCTGAGGTCTCATTAGCGGAGGAGGACAAACACAGGACCGGATGAGGCGGTTTGGAACCTCTCAAACAGCGGACGCAACAAGTGGGGACTTCGGGAGGCCTGGAGGGAAGAAACTGCGTTGCTTTTGTTCTATTAACAAAGATAAGTCTCAACCCTGGCTTGGAGAACCATTAACCACTTCTACCAAGTTCTTTCCATCGAAGGCTGTGACCTCCCCGCCTGGGCCTAGGGACACGGCGCCATTAAGGTAATGAACGTCCAGGGACTCGGGGGCTAATCTCAGACTCCAGCAGAGCAACTCACCGGGACCCACCAACCCAATTCATATTCTCAAAACTCCCGATTGGGTAGAAAGTGAGGGCCCTATAGCTGGAGCATCGAGAGCATCGAGTGCCTTCAGCTATACGCAGGACCTCGCGTTCTTCCGGCTGGGACCTACAGCGCAGACTCGCCCCAGCTAGGGTTTCCGCCGGCAGCTGTCTGGGCACGCAGTCCAACGACTCACCTCCCGACAGCCTCTATGGCTTTGGCAGGCTCCTTCTGGGCGGAGAGTCGACTCTGGTAGGGCGGGGAGGAGCAAGATGGGAAAGCACGTGGAGGGAAAGCCGTCAGCCCCACTGAAGGAGGAGGAACGCAGCAATTTTAACCGCTTAAGGCAAGACACACTTAAGTCAGTGAAAATATCTCACTGTGGCCACAGGGTTGACTTTCAAATCAACTCCAGCATAATTTGATCTAGTTCTATATTGGTCTCTGGAATCTTTTCAGGCCAAAGACCAGATTTGGGAGAGAAAAAAGAACGCAAGGACAAGGTTACAGATCCCTACCAGAAAGATATTTCCATTCTCATTTTTTACTCTGAATCAAAATTCTTTAAATATCTTTCACTTACACTTTTAATATTCAGTAAACAGTTGTTTGTACGAAATCGTACACTTCAGTAATTTACTATCTTTTACATTTTATGAATTTCTGGGAGAGCTTGAACAAAACTTGATTTCTTCATAAAGACCCAAAAGATTTTAAAGTTCTCACACACACACACACAAATCTTAAAACAAAAATATTTTACACTTCACTTCTGTACTATGTATATCCACACAAAACATTTATCTTACAATCTGTTCTATGACATTTTAGTTAGAAACTGGAAACCTTGTACAAACAAATGTAAAAATTACATTTTATTATTCAATTGCCATGTTTTTTTTGTTTTGTTTTGTTTTTTCAGAACTTAACCTGGGGAAGATCTCATTCAATAAAGTACGTTCTGTTAAGTTGTTGGGAAATAGCACCTAAAGTAGAATTATGTCCCAGGGCATCTTGTTTTACCATATAAATTCTGATTTTTATGACAGAAATTCACCAAAGAATATCTATCATTGGTTTGAATTAGACTAGTATAATTCAGCACTTCACAGCAATTAGTCTTCCACTTGGAGTGGCTGAAGGATTTTCCGTAATTAAACCATACAGTCAAGGCAGGAGCAAAGACTGGAAGCAAATGGCCTTGTGTATCAGCCCTGCCTACTTTCCACCTTTTAAAACATGTACAAATTGACTAAATTGACTAGAAGGGAAAAAGAATTTGCTAAAGGACTGAATGAGGAATCTGTGTGGCAGATGGGAGGCAGAAACTTTTTTTGTCCTTTTTGTGTGTGAAGGAACATTAGGAGAGGGTGACCAGTTTGTTGAGAAGAGGTGAGCTAGGAAGTGTATAGAGCCATCTCTTCTCCATGGCTAGAGGCACTGCCTTCCTACTGGTCACATAGAGGAGTGGTGAATTAGGCTATGGAAAGATTAGTCTATGAAAAAAAGTATGTTCAGACAGGCTGTTTACTGGTTTCTTCCTTCACAGCAAAAGATGTTTCCTTATGAACTAGTTAATGGGTAGTTATTTGTAACAGCTGAAATGTTGATGTAGGATCTCAACTTCAGTGGTGCTTATGCCTTGCCATGAGTAAAGCTAGCATGACTGATAAATAATAGAAGTCAAATACTGTGCTATTTTAGGGCCAGTAGGGCAATAAGGTAATCTCATGGGGCAGGAAAGCATTTAAGAAATAAATAGTGCACAGATAAAATACTAGTTAGGATTTGTTGAGAAAGAACTCCATCCAAAATTTTAAACCTTGGACAACTTTCTCTTTATTACTAAAAATTTTTCACTTTTTGTTGATTTTATGTATTTATATGTATATATATGTAGTTGTCTTCATTACAAAAATACTTTCTGCTGCTTTGCATTTTATAAAGTATATATGTAAGTATTCTCTAATATATACGTAAATATGTATATTCTCCAATATATATAAAATCTAGTTAATCGTGCTATTCCATGGATATTGGTAGTGTCCGTGAGAGTATCACACTTAAGAGCAAAGTGATTTGAATATTATTGCTTATTTTTTCATTTTATTTCATTTTCATGTTCTTTTTTCTAAGATTATTGCCCCCCCTTTAAAAAATTAATATTTTCCCATATAAACACATGTAAAGTTGAGAACCTTAAGTGGAAAATAGGCTGAATTATGTTCACTAAAGTAACAAGTGATTTTTTTCATCTTTTTTTCTTCCCTCATTTGGAATGCAAACTAAGTTAACATTCTTTTTGCTTTAATTGAATGCCAATATATATATTTTTAAAAAGGAAGTAGCTGACAGTAAATTCCTTACCAAATAGCATGTTTTCTACTCTAATTGCCTATCTGATTTTCTCTCTCTTGAATTCTTCCTCTGCCTTACCTGAAGCCTTGAGCTCTCAGATGCTGGTAAAAATCCTGCTTGGGAGTAGTGGATGGGGTGGGGGTGGAGGTGAAATTTAAATGGTTATGGTTAGGTTAATACATAGGTGGTCCAATATCAAGTCAAATTTCACATTGATCTTTTCCTCAATTCCTCAGTTCTAGTAACTGGCCTAAAACCTTCCTTGTACCACAATTCTGGTAACAAAACTTCTATCTTGATCATTTTCCTCATACTCAATTCCTCATTAATACCCATTTCCTCATTATCAGAAGTCTCTTGCTCCAGACATTAAAAGCTTGGTCCTATACCTTAGCTTCACTATCAATTGGTAAACTGACTTACCAACAAGCAAAGTACCTGTTTGGATCTCTAAGGTTCTTTGCTTCTGGACCTCCCACTGCCCTGCTCCTCCCCTGATTTGGCTGCCTCTAGTTGGGTGCAGTGATGTAAGCTTCTTGCTTTGACTGCCAGCTGCTGTCCGATCCATGCATCCCTCTGTGTACCACATTCTACCCATCTGAACATCCTCTCATCATCCCCAGTAAGGTATAGCCTGGCCCTCCACCTGTACTGCCACAGATAACCTTTCTGTGTTTGGGCGTCAGGAAATCTGCAGATTATTAAAATTTATAAATATAAGGAAACCTTTTTTTGCACACACCAAAAGCATGAGTTTAGGAATAAAGCATCTTGAAACTAAACTCTATGACATTACTATCTCTACATACAGACTTAGAAAGTCTTCTTGGGATGCTAGATTTGCTGCTAATTGTGCCAGCTATCAAAGAGACTCGCATAAATTCGGCACTCACCTGTTAGTAAATCTGTTGAGTTGAATGTAAACAGAGGCAAAGAGATGTGAGGATCTTTGGAATTAATATAAGTACATGGAAAAGGAAGAGTTTTGAAATTTTAAGATTATTATGACCTATACAAATGGGAAGAGTTCTTTATTCATGGTAAACTCTGAATAATGAAGATCATTCAACGCTGAGACACGTTTTATATTCTAGCACAGAGGTTGGCAAACTTTTTCGGTTAAAGGACCAGATAGTAAATATTTGAGGCTCTGTTGCAACCACTCACCTCTGCTGCTATGGCTTGAAAGCAGCCTTAGACAATAGGTAAGTGAATGGGTATGGCTGTGTTCCAGTAGAACTTTATTTATGGACACTAAAATAAGAATTTCAAATAATTTTCACACATCATGAAATATTATTGTTCTTTTGATGTATGTTGTTTTAAAATGTAAAATCCATTCTTAGTTGTGGGCCATACAAAACTTGGCAATAGGCCATGGGTTGCAATTTGCCAACCTCTATTTTAGCTTAATGCATAGCTTTCCTGATTTCCATTTAACTAGAAATATGTATGTTTGTATGTGCGGGGTGAGGTGGGGTGAGCAAAAATGGTTTTCACACGTTCCAGTATATACTTAGCCTTGCCTGAAAAATGCCCTTCACACATTTAAAAATATTCAGAATTTTGCTTGACTGTTGAGCAGTGTAAGTCCTGCATCAGGGATGTAAAGGATTTTTGTAAGCCTCTTGATTTTTATCAAATAACCAAAATGTAACTAAGAAATAGCCAGGAGATGATCTCTAAGCCAAAACCAAAGAAAACAAACAAACAAACAAACAAAACCTTGAAAAGACAAGGAACTCTTAATAATGAAGTAAGGTCCTGGAGAAGCTATCTCCACTAACTCCAGCTGCATTCCTAAATGGTTAAATTCTGGTTTATAGAGCAACATACTCAAAGTAAAACCTACCTAAAGGACATAAGGGATGGGAGAAGGGAAACACTGCTCTCATTTATTTAATAGTCACCTTGTATATAAATAGGAGTGCATCAGTTCTCCATTGCTAAAAATAACAGTTATGGGGCTGGAAGTTTTTCTTATTATAAGTACATGTAAACCCAGGGCTATATAGGGTGGGAAAAGGGAGGAGAGGTGGAGGTATAGCAAAGAATTATTTTCTGTAGTACAAAACACCCCTCTTCTATTTGTTTACAAGGCGTATCCTCAATTACAGCATATCTGATAAGTACCTGGGACTTATGTGAAGTCACACAAAATCTATATACTATATATAATACAGTATGGAAAGACAGATCCAGGTATTTGACGCTGCTTTCCCCAGTGCCCTTCCCATCATCACTTCTCTGATCCCTTTCAGATCCATTCCCTACCCTTTCTTATTCGCTTTACGTTGATCTTGTCCCTTCTCCCTCATCTCTTTGAAGCTCTCGGAAATTTCGCTTTCTGCTTGCTTTTCCCCGTGAGCTGTCTGCTAAAACCTGAGAGAAGCGGTGCATGTGCTGAAACTTCTGCGGGTTTCTCAGCGACGCTGAGCATGCTCGGTAGCTAGGGCAGCTGCCCTCATTCGACCTCTCCAAAAATAGACATTTAACTCTCTGAACTCCTGTTTAAGGACCTAACCCGTTTTTCTCTCTTCTCATTTTCAAGGTTCTGAAGGAAGCGAGGAGGATTGCAAGGTCCGCCGCCCTCCCGGCCAATGAGGGCTGGGCAGGGAGGAGCTTTGGGCCGCTCGGTGCAGCTCCGGCTTCTGAGGGAGTCATCTCCAGTAGGGGCCGTGGAGTCGGAGCCCTGCTGCATCTGTCACAGGAGAACAAAATAAGAACAGAAGAGGAGAAGCGGTGCAGGTTATGGAACGCTTTAGGACTTTCTGAAACATTTGCTGGGGATCCCCGTGGAGCATGCCTTTTTAAAACCAATTCCTTCTGAAACCGGTTTGGGTAACTGGGAAGAATGACACACATGCTAACTGCAGCAGCTGGTCGTGTGAAGTGGACCAGATCGAGTGCTGCTAGGAAGGCTGCCTGCCTGGTTGCTGCGGCATACGCTCTGAAAACCCTCTATCCCATCATTGGCAAGCCCTTAAAGCAGTCTGGCCGCGGGAAGAGAAAAGAGAACGCTTACCCGGCTGCAGGAAACAGAGAACTACTGCATTGCACCGAGACCACTTGTGAAAAACCTTCGCCGGGAGTGAATGCGGATTTTTTCAAACAGCTACTAGAACTTCGGAAAATTCTTTTTCCAAAACTTGTGACCACCGAAACAGGGTGGCTTTGCCTCCACTCTGTAGCTCTCATCTCAAGAACCTTTCTGTCTATCTATGTGGCTGGTCTGGATGGAAAAATTGTGAAAAGCATTGTAGAAAAGAAGCCTCGGACTTTCATCATCAAATTAATCAAGTGGCTTATGATTGCCATCCCTGCCACTTTCGTCAACAGTGCTATAAGGTACCTGGAATGCAAATTGGCTCTGGCCTTCAGAACTCGCCTTGTAGATCATGCTTATGAAACCTATTTTACAAATCAGACTTATTATAAGGTGATCAATATGGATGGGAGACTGGCAAACCCAGACCAGTCTCTTACTGAGGATATTATGATGTTCTCCCAGTCTGTGGCTCACTTGTATTCCAATCTGACCAAACCTATTTTAGATGTGATCCTGACTTCCTATACTCTCATCCAGACTGCTACATCCAAAGGAGCAAGCCCAATAGGGCCCACCCTGTTAGCAGGGCTGGTGGTGTATGCTACTGCTAAAGTGTTAAAAGGCTGCTCTCCCAAATTTGGTAAATTGGTGGCTGAAGAAGCGCATAGGAAAGGCTATTTGCGGTACGTGCACTCCAGAATTATAGCCAATGTGGAAGAAATTGCCTTTTACAGAGGACATAAGGTAAGATCGAAATTAAGGTGATGGGTGAAATATGAGACTGCTCAAGCTGCCACTGCAGTGCTAGATACCATCTGTTGTACTATTGATGGACCCACTTCTTTAGCATTTTAGACTCCTATGACATCTAAACCTGTATTAAAATATATGCTTCATTACCCTTTTAGATCACAAACTGCTAAAGAGTTATAGAACACAAACTTTTAAAAAGTTTCATGGGAATAACATTTTCATCACTCTAAAAAACACTCTCCTTAGCCTCAGTTACCCAGTTATCTCAGAATTATCTCTAAAGCGTTTTCTTAAAATGTAAACCTTAGCTTAGTAAGTGGTTCTAGAGCATTAGAAGAAAATACGTATTTGGAAACTAAGAGTAAACACATATCCATTGAGATGGAAAATTTAGTAATTTTTTTTAATTCCCTTGTTTTACAAGAGGGAAAAAAACATGTTTTCATATGGAAGACAGTTTTGACAATTTTGCATGTTTAGTCAATAATGGAGTGTCTTCAGTACTAAGAAGTGCAGGAGATGTCTCACCAAAATGGCATTTCCATTACTCTTAGTTCACATTCAGCACCATATATTGACAGAAATAAAAGTGGCAGTGAAATGATATTTTGTCTGGCTTTGAGGGAAAAGCTGAGGTTAGAGAGGAAATGAGGAGGAGGAAAAAAGGAGTTCAAGGTGTCATTTTAAAAATTTTAAAGATTTTCAAAATTGAACAGGTCCCTAAAATAGTTAACCTAATTTCATAAACTCAGTCCATGAAGGTAACTGCAGAATATTAAATATGACAGAAATTTAAAGGCAATGCATTTAAAATTTTAGGTATTCTAAAACTGAAGATGGTGTTCTAATCACAAATGGAGTTATTTAATTTTTGAAGCACCAGTAGTTACCAAACTTTTTTTATAACAGTACCAACTCAAAGAAGAAAAATTTAAGCAGATTTAGAACTTCTACATCCCTTGAATATTGGCCTTGGATTTTGTATTATCCAATATATTATTATATTGATTCATCATTCTTTTTGAGTCTTTGAACTCAGTGATGTAAATTATAGTGTGTTGTAGGCTTCTTGCATAAAAGACAAAAATCCAGTAAATTGAGTCAGTTCAAAAGTGATTTCTAATTACACATATATGTATCATGTGTTTATTTTCAGATATTTTTGCTGTGATCAAGAAAAAGAAGGTTCTAATATCATTTATGCATACTTTGCAGAATATGTTTTAATTTTAATGACATAATACATATAATTTTGAAGTCATAATTATAAATCACCTATATTTTTTTATATATTTGACAATATATTCACTGAGTAGCAGAAGTCTTTTTTAATAACAAAGGGATGACCAAAACTAAATAATAAAGACTAACTCTGATAGTAATCTGTATTTATTGATTGTTGGAATCATAAATAATACTCTACTAAGTAAAACGAAACAAAATATACATATCTTTAAAGAAACTTATCAGATATACACAATACTTATTTTTATACTTCATGCTGGATTTTTATCTGTTTTCCCCTCTACAGATAGAAATGAAGCAACTCCAGAAAAGTTACAAAGCTTTAGCGGATCAGATGAACCTCATCTTATCCAAACGTTTGTGGTACATCATGATAGAGCAGTTCTTGATGAAGTATGTTTGGAGCAGCAGTGGACTAATTATGGTGGCTGTGCCCATAATTACTGCAACGGGCTTTGCAGATGGCGGTAATGACAGTTATGCTCAACCTCAAATAGTAGTTAAAGATGATTTCTCCTGAAGGTGTTGTTGCTGGTTTTGTGTGAGTGGAACTGTGTGTGTAGCCATTATTCTGTAGTTATGAATGATCAGAAACAATGGCAGACTTTGCAAAGTCCAGTCAATAAGACCAACAGTATGCAGTGGCTCAAAAAACCTTTCCAGCTCTAAGATACTTCAGAGATCTCCGATGCGTGTTTCTGGGAGTTGAACTTGAGCAGTTTTAATTATATTGCCTCCTATAGAATGATTCTCTAGTTTGCATTTAAACTCAAAACAAATTAATGCCTTCAAGAAGAGTATAACACAAGTTCTTCCCATGTATTGTAGACAACCAAGCACTTCGTTTACCACATCCCAGGCATTTAGTCTGTAAATATTCTGTAACTAAATTTGTCCTGATTCTTACAAAAACCTTTATCAAACTTGAGTCATTTTAAACCTTGAATTGTTAATTTTAGTAAATAAATATTTGTCCATCCTTCCTTGTGGTAGTGCTATATATACCAAATGTACTCTGTAACTCAACTGTCTAATAGTCAGTGTGTTTAGACCACTGGGAAAATTTATTTTTATCTGCTTTATATTTTAATATTTACTAAATAAAAGTATCATTTTAAAAGTTTACATCAAGAAAAGCATTGTTAGTAATATTATTTTTTGGCCTAATCCTTTCAGAATGAAATAAAATAAATTACTTTTTCAATAGACTATTAGAGCAAAAAAAAGACACTTAAAAACCTGAGGTCTTAAGATAGGTTTTATCAAGAAATTTGGAAGCATTATTAGATATTCATAATGCATTTCTCTAAGCATATGGATATTTTAAAGGTTTCATTTACAACATATTTTAGATACAACCTAAATGACAAGTTCTGTTAGTGCTTTGAAGAAAACCCTGGAGTATTCAATATAGAACAAAGAAAATGCAGCTATTAATGGTGACAAATTAACCCACAGGGACCAGTAAGAAGTAAACAATGTATGCAAAGAATCTAACAAGCTTACTTCTGTAGGTGATGTAATAAAATATTTTAAAATAAACCCTACAAATCCTGAAAAATACCATATTAAATTAAAGAAACAACATTAAAACTTTAAATCCTAATATGTTGATGCAAGCAAAACAAAGTATTTCTTAAAAGCTTCTTTTCAAAAAAAAATTTTGTTGCAGAGAAAAACCATGTAAGAATCTCATAAAACAAAATATGAATTCAGATGACAGAAAGTGTGAACGTGTGCTTCAATATCTTCTGTAATTTCTAAGGTTATTATAGAATGTGTTTACTAAATATGTATGACCTACAATGACTTGGTACATGAAAATGCTGAGTTATCATTTTACTCAGACAAACTGATTTCATTTTAATTGCCAGTTAATGATATATCTTTGTGGCTTTAGGTTTTGGGATTACATGTCATATATTCTAATCTAGTCTTTATTCTTGATTTATACTTATCTCTGGAGTTGTCTCTTATGTTAGAGATGAATGAAGTGTGTGCTACTATACTGTTTTAAGGCAAAAAAGAGATGAGGGAAAAAATGGCTAAATGAGAGAGGAATGGCAAAGAGAAATGGAGAAGATGGGATAGGTGAAAGGAAGAGGATAAGGAAAGAAGTAAGCTACTGTTCAAATCTTGATTCTGTTATTGAAGGGTTACATAAACTTTATATGCCTTGCTTTCCCTATCTTAAATATAAGGATAGTAATATATGTCTTTCAGAAAAATTAGATATAAAGTACTTAATGGTTTTTTTTTTCTTTATTAGAGAAGTTGCAGGTTTGCAGAACAACCATGCATAAAATACAGGATTCCCATATACTCTGCTTATATACAGTACTGGGCAACTAGTAAGAACTCAGGTGGAAGCACTTGTTGATATTTACTATATTCATACCTTGTGGCTGCTGGAGTCAGATTGCTGGATTCAAATGCTGGCTCTTCTGCTTACTGGTTTATGACTTTGGGAAAATGATTTAACTTCCCTGTGCCTAAATTTCCTCATCTCCAAAGTAGGGAAAGTTATAGCAGGGTGGTTATGAGGATTAAAGCACCTCACTGTGTAAAGTGCTTAGACCTGTGCCTACTCATGGCTAGCATGATTATTATTGTTGTTAAAGGAGCAAGGCATTTGAAAGTGATTAGGAAGTTAGAGGTGAAATTGCAGATAAGGGGAAGAATCTGTATAGGTTTTGTTTTGGAGAGGAAAAACAATAGTTCAATAGTAGTTTTGCTATACCATCTACCTACAACTTTAACTGAAATCTTATGGTAAGGACAGGGCTATGTTTATATTCAAGTTCACATTTAAATATTGCATATGGAATTATTCCATTTTCACATCAGAAGAGATGCTTACAAGTCATCAAGTCTTCTAGAGGCCCAGGGAGGTCTAAAGCTTTGCCCAAGGTCACACAGATGGTAGTGGAAGCCCTTAAAATGAAAGACTCATTATGTAACTCCTAGTGCAGCACTTTTTCCTACTGTACCATGCTGCCTTCATATTTACTGTATTGAAACTGATTATACTTCAGTTAGCCTGAGACAAAGCAATCATTGGACCAAATGGTTGAAAAAGAGGCGTTGAAATAGTTAATTATCTGTAGTTCCTAATATATTGTTTTTATTTTTTAAAGATTTATTTTATTTATTTGTCCCCCCCCCCTCCCTCGTTGTTTGCGCTCGCCATCTGCTCTCTGTGTCTGTTCATTGTGTGCTCTCTGTGTCTGCTTGTCTTCTTTTTAGGAGGTACTGGAAACTGAACCCAGGACTTCCCACGTGGGAGGGATGCAGCCAATCACTTGAGCCACCTCTGCTCCCTACTTGTTATGTCTCTCATTTATGTTTCCTTGTTGTGTCATCTTGTTGCATCAGCTCACTGCACGGGACCATTATGTCAGCTTGCTGTCTTGCTCGTCTTCTTTGGGAGGTTCCTGGGACCTCCCATGTGGTAGGCAGGTGCTCAACTGCCTAAGCCACATCTGCCTCCCTATTTTTTAAAAGATATGATCTCTCTTTGCTTTGTATTGAGAACAACTAAAAATATGTGAACAAAAGTGACCTGAGAGCTATTATCTCAAGTTTTTAAGCATTTTTTTAAAAGGAGGTACTGGGGATTGAACTCAGGACCTCATACGTGGGAAGCAGGTGTTCAACCACTGAGCAACATGTGCTCTCTTATCTCAATTTTTTAATGTTTTTAGGCCACTTTCTTCTCTATGGCAGGAGCAGTTCTGCACAAGACCAAGCAAAGCTACGTATATCTCTCTCCTGCCATGCCTTATCGCAGCCATCTAGCAGGCAGGGAAGGGAGCAGCTAATCCACTGGATTGCCAATAGTGTCTGCATGTTGGTGATCTGTAAGTGTGAGGTGGTGTTTTAGTTTCCTAGCTGCTAAAATAAATACCATACAATAGGTTGACTTAAACGATAGGAATTTATTGGCTCAAGGTTTTGAGGCTAGGGAAAGTCCAAAATCAAGGCTTCACCAAGGCTATGCTTTCACCCAGAAGACTGTCATTCTGGGCCTGGCTGCCAGCTCTCCTTCGTCATTGGCTTTTGTGTCACATGGCAATGCACGTGGCAGTCTTCTCCTTTCTCTTATGGGTTCTGTGGGCTTCCAGCTTCAGGCTGCTTCTGGTGACTTCTCTCTGTCTGACTTCCACTTTGCTTATAAAGGACTCCAGTAATCTGGATTAAAACCCAACCAGATTTACTTGGGCCACACCTTAGCTGAAGTAACATCTTGAAGAGATCTTATTCACAATGAGTCCACACCCACCAGCATGCAGACCAATACTGGGGTATGCAATTCAATCCACAAGAGGTAGCATATGAGAAATAACAACTGAGAAACGTTGGTGGTGGAGTGGAATTAAACCCTACCTGCATCCTGGTAACATGAAATTATATCATAGTTCTGACCACATTATCATATCTTACATTCCAATGCCAAACTATTGAAATTTTGTATTACATTGTGGTTCAATTTGGATATAATTTCCCTTCTGTTGGCAAATTAACATAGTTATTAACAATGCACATAAACAGTTATGCTTTTAAAAATATATAGAATACATGCCAAAAAGGACACAATATTAGTGTACCACCCAATAAATTGTCCTAAACTGAACAAATCCACATAATCACCCCTCAAAAATAGAACCTTACCAGCACCCCAGAAGCTGCCATACCTAGAACTTCTAGATCATAGTATGTACATATGTTCAGCCTTAGTAGATATTGCAAAACAGCTTTCCAAAGAGGTTCTACCAATTAACATTTCCACCAGTAGTGTATGAGAGTTCTAATTTGCTCCACATCCTTATCAGCATTTGATATTGTCAGTCTTTTTCATAATAGTCATTCTCATGTGTGTATTGTAGCACTTCATTATGGTTTTAATTTGCACTTATCTGATGACTAATGTAATTAAGCACTTTTCATTTGTTTGGTGGCCATTTGGTCATCCTTTCTTGTGAAGTGCCTTTAAGTCTTTTGCTCATCTTTAAATTGGCTTCTCTGGTTTTTTTTCTTATTGATTTGTAAGAGTTCTTACATATTCCAGATTCTCATGTGTCTATAGTCGTACTTCATTATGGTTTTAATTTGCACTTATCTTGAATGCACTCATCTTTAATCTTCTGTCATCTATATGTATGAAGATGACAAGAATCTTTTCCAACTCTGTGTCTTGCCTATTCATTCTCATAACAATGTCTAAGAGAAGTTTATAATTTTAACATAGTTCAATTTATCAATCTCTTTCTTGTGGTTAGTGGTTTTATGTCCTGTTTAAAAAATACTTGCCTAAAACATCATAAATATATTCTCCAATTTTATCTTCTAGAAACTTTATTGGATTTTAATTTCACGTTTAGATCTTCATTCTATTTAGAATTGATTTTCACATTTCATGTGAGGTAGGGTAAGGTCATATGTTTTTGAGGGGATTTGCCAATGTGACAAATATAAAAAATAAATGAAGAGAAATAGACTTGGGTTATAATTCCAAAAGGGAAAAAATGCGCAAAGGAATAGCCTTAGTTTTTCAATCCTTTATTACTTATCAGTGAAATAGCAGTGGATATGATTATGTTTCGTTATATACTTATTACTATTTGAGTTCACATGTATCAGTAAAATGAGCAGGTATAATGTTAAAGATTAAATCCTTAAATAAGGAATTTTTGACAAAATAGTCTTTAAAAATTTGGTGAAGAAAATAAATTTGTTGACCTAGAGTAAAAGTAGGTAATATTTTAGGTCATGGGTTTATATCTCTGACACTAAGGAGTCTGGCCTTGTCATGGAGGTCAGGCAGTTGGCAATTTGTGTGCATGACAAAATACTGCTGACACTGCTCTCACAGTACCTGCTAAAGAACAACCAGTAGAATAAAAGTCACATAAAATCTGTGGGGAGCTATTTGTTATTTTATTGCCAAATGCGTGAAGAAAACCCAAAAGGCATTAATCTGCCAAAGCAACATGGAAATTACTATGCCATATCTAACACCAGTCTATCTATACTAGTAGTGTTTTCTTCCTCTTAACATAGGCGGTAAATGAAAGCTGCTATCCAAACCCCTCTTAACCCTAATTTGTAAAATCCCTTTATTATTTTAGATCATCAGCCAGATTCTCTGTGAGTCAAAATTATTCTTATCACTTTAACTGATATAGCCATTCACTATTTTGGTA
>JAQZBX010037711.1:0-23690 GCA_029593785.1 Cabassous unicinctus | reverse complement strand
GATTCACCACTCACCCAGTTACTACAACCCTTAAACTGTTTTTTGTCTTTTTTGAAAGATAGCTCTGCCAGTTTTATCTAGTTACTAAAAGATTCTGTAAATATTGGCACCCTGGACCATATTACATTGCTGTCTTTGTGAACTGGAACCTAATATTCTTTGAGGTTATAATTTAGTTCTATCATTATATTTAAAGTGAGATTTTTTTTATTCACAGCATGTAGTAGATATATTTTGTGTCTGTTATGACATCTTTTCTTTTTATTTGTGTCTTTGGAGTATTTATTATTAATTTAGATCTAGTATTTTTGTTTTGTTTTAGTTTTAGTTTCTTTTCTCGGTTTTTCATTCTATTTTTCTTTCCCTTCTTTCTTCTGGATAATGTAAATATTAGTCTTCAATTTTACTTTATCTGTTATATTTCTTACTATATCTCTACATAGTAATTTTTTAATATATATTTTTTAGAAAAGGTATTTAGATTACATAAATGTTACATAAAAATTTAGGGGATTCCCAAATGCCCGGCTTCCTAGACTTATTGTGATTCTAGCAATGGAAGAAATTATATCATTCATGTGGAGGCAGTAGCCGCTGGATGTTCTGAGGGCAGGGAGAGAGAAAAATAAGTGAAATATGGGGGCATTTTGGGTACTTGGGAATTTTCCTGAATGACATTACAATGACAGATACAGGCCATTACAAATCTTGCCATAATCTACATAGTAATTTTTGAGCATGTTTGCTCTTGTTATTTAAATATACTTATTTAACTCAGAATCAATATTTTCCCATTTCATTTGTAATGTAGAAACTGTAGCACCCTATAGATATTTATATCCTTCTCCTTTCTGGGTATTAGTTTTCATAAATATTACACCTGCATTCATTGAAAAACCCGTCAGTGTTAAACATTTTTATTACCATCACTAAAATATTTTAACAGACTTTAGAGGAGAATATTCTAATGTATTTACACAACTATTTACCATTTCTATTGCTCTTTCATCATTCCCAGTATACAAAGTTTCCATCATATATCATTTCCTTTTTGTTTGAAGAATTTCCTTTAGCAAGTCTTTTAGAACAGATCTGCTGGCAGAAATTCTATTAGTTCTCCTTCATTTCTGGATGTCTTTATCTTGTCATTTATGAAGTAAATTTTTGCTGAAAGTAGATCTTACTGTTGACATTTCTGTTCTTTTGACAATGTAAAATTATTATTTCACTTCCTTTTGTTCTACATGGTCTCTGATGAGAAATTCAGTTATTTGAATCATTTTTCTTCTGTAAGTAGTGTATTTTTTTTTTTTTTTTGCTTTTTTGAGGCATTTTTCTTTGTCTAAGTTTTTAAGAGTTTGATTATGATATGTGTGGGTGTGAACTTTTTGAATTTAAGATATGTGTGGTTAAAGACCACACCTGGTGTTTAATCTGTAGTTGGGTGTCTCTTGCCAGTTTGTGAAGTTTTCAGACATTCACTCTGCATACTATATACATATACATATTATTTCATGGCCATCTTTCTCTTTTTCTTGGATTTTGTTAGCATTTTGGTGTTTTCTCACAAGTTCCCGAGGCTCTTTTCTTTTCTTTTCTAATGATTTTTCCTTCTGTCTTGTAGGGCTTTTGATTTCTATTGAATCTGTCTTCAAGTATAGTAACTCTTTCTTCTGTCATATCCATTCAGAATATCCAATGAATTCACATTTGTTTTTATAATTTTAGTTCTAATATATCTTTGTGGTTTTTATTATGTATCTTCTACAGCTTTGCAAAGATATTTTATATTCTCATTTATTTCAAGAGGACTTGCCCTTACTCCTTGGAGCACGTTTATAATAAAAATGTCAAAATAGTTCTTAGCTAATTCAACATCTCTGTCAACATACCTTTGGCATTTTACATTGACATGAGATTTTCCTAATTCTTCCTATGCTGAGTAATTTTTAGTTATATCCTGGGTATTTTTAATATTATATTATGATATTCTAGGTCTTATTTCAATTTTATAAATAATTTTTCAAAAATAACCTTATATGTTTACATTTCCAAGATCTTCCTACTCCATGGTTTCTTTTACACTTTTCTATGCCTTCACTTTTCAGGCCTCTGGCTAGAAAGCTGGGGTTTTATTGATACCTCTGTGCTACATATTTCCTACAATTTTGCCCTCATTTGTCCAGAGAACCAAATTTTTAAAAAGCAGTGGGAGTTTGCCTTGCCCTCTTGGAATCACAACTCCTCTTATTAAAGAAGAATTGCTTCCCTCAGTAACCTAGGCATTTGTGGGATACCACTGATGCTACCGTTACTGCTGAAAGATCTCTTTCCTGCTCTTTGAACTTCAGTTAGAGGATTTCTTTTGTAGTTCTCTCAAACCATGCCAATGCCCACTTCTGAGTTTTGGCCTGCCTTCAATCCCAGAGAGGAACTACTGAAGAAAAATAGGGTAATCTCACAGCTTGTTTGATGGTGCTTTGAATTCTGGTCTTCTTCTAGTGGTAATATGCCTGCTAGTATTTACTTTTCAAAGTCTTCAAATATTCATCATGCATTCTGACCAAGTTTTATTGTATTATTATGTGGGAGAGAAAGATGTAATAGGGTTATTCCCATTTACCTTTAACTGGAATTTCATACTATTTCTAAACTTTTTAACATGGCTAAGATCAGACTTTTCTGAATCTACAGCCTCAATCCCAGTTTTGACTAATTCTTAATTTATCACTGCAATATGACACAATATTTAGCCCACACTTTACAAAACCTTAACCCATTTATTGACTTTTAAAAGTAATAACTTTAAGATCTTACTTACCTAACTTAATTAAAGGAGAAAAATTAAAAGGCTCACAAGGAGAAAAATAAAGACAGGTTAAAACTCTTCTTTTTTTCTGGTCATCTGTCACATAAGGAATTATGTTCATTTCACAAAAAGTTTTCTTTTAAAAACTTGCAACAGTAGCTTCTAGAACATATGAGCTACATTATAATTTCATTATTTTCTGGTATCTGTTAAGGAATTATTGTAAACTAACCAAGTTTTTTGCTTTTCTTTCTTTTTTTTTTTTTAGTAAGTACCAGGGCCTGGGGAATGAACCTGGGACCTCATATGTGGGAAGCTGGCTTTCAACCACTGAGCCACATTGCTTCACTGAGTTGGTTTTTTCTCTTGTTTTGTTTGTTGTTTTGTTTTTGTTTTTTCAGAAGGCACTGGAAACCAAACTGGGACCTCACATGTGGGAGGCAGGCACTCAACCGCTTGAGAAACATTTGCTCCCCTTAACCAAATTTAATACCAAGATCACCCTTTCTCACCAACATCATGACCAAACATCACCTTCCTTCCTAACAGTTTCCTTCCTCAGAACCCTCAAAAATAATCATTTGCTAACTCTCTAGAATTATGTTCTGAAACTTTACAGATTTGGATGAATTTTAAACAATCATTATTGCTCTTATTACATATTATTTCCTGGAAGATTTATATGACTTTTCTTTAACACTAATTTAAATTTCTCAGTTTTATCATTTTTTCCATATTTCACTCCTGTGGATCTCAAACTTTTTGTATTAGGGACTCTATATACTTTTTAAAAATTATTGGAAACCCCAAAGTGTTTCTGTTTATGTTGGTCAAACATATTAATGTATATCATATTAGAATTAAAACTGAGAAAAAATATATTTCATTAAATTATTTAAATTTCAAAATACTAAAGTATTAATACACAAATAATAATAAACATAATATCTAAAAGGCATGTTACTTTTAAATAATATTTCAAAAAAAGAATAAAGAATGCCTTCTTTTTTTACAACCATTGAGAAGTCTTTCATATTAAGTTTAGTCTTTATTTAATTATTAGTTATTAATGTGGGAACAAAAAGAAAGGCAAAGCAGTATTATCAAGTCTCCAGTTGTAATTATTTTACTTTTCTTTAGTAAGTATTTTATGTTTGGGTAAATGCTTATAGATATTTAACTATAAATTAACCTTAATAAGTTATTTGAAAGATAATTTTAATTTTGTTGTTTCATTCATATATAAATGAATAAAAAATAAATATAATAAAAATAAAGTGGGTGGGAGCATTAGCTTGGGTAGGGTGGTGGCCCTAGCCTCAGTCTGTGGCTCACCTGGATGGCCACCCAACCCTGGCCAATCCCTTCCCTATAAAAAAACAACTCAAACAGATTTGATGTTAAAAATCAAACAAAGAAGAATTCAGCACATGAAGGGGGAATGGAGGGAGGAAAAAAAGCCCCAAAATTCAGCTTTCCAATTTTATAATTAAAAATAGACTAAAAAAGTTTGAAACAGTAAAATATAAGCAGTTTTTATGTTTTGTTTTTGTTTTGTGTGTGTGAATTTTTGGAAAGGTTTTTATACATGAAGTTTTGTGGAGTCACCAACAAACTTCAAACAAAGAGAGACCACCTATGCCCACTATATATGTGTGTGTGTTTTATATATATATATATAAACATATATTTATATATAACAGTTACAAAAATAATCAACTGTTGGAATAGAAACACATAATCTTTACAAAGTTCAATGTGAAATATCTAGTCTAGTCTTTCCCAGGACAATAATAAGATAACTTCCCCTTTGACCTACTATTCTTATTTCTGGATAATTAACTGCAGCACTGATTGTATTCTGCACTAGATGAATATCTAGCCATATACATGTGACCTAACACATAAACTATGGTGCATTGACCTGGTGGAATACTGTGCAATCGAAAGAAAGAAAGTTCCATACATACTGTCATAGGCATATATCTTACATGTATTATTAATTAGGGGAAACAATCAAGGTACACAAAATGATGGGATTTTTTTTTCTAAAAGTCAGAAGGAAACTTAAAACTGTATATTAGTGTTAGCATAAAAATGCTAGTACTAAAAGTGTTTTTTGAAAAGGGTGACGTCAAGAATTTTCATCATCTATCTTTTATTTCATTTTATTTTTGAACCTAGGAATGTGATCTATTTTTTTTTAATATCAAATTTAAAAATCATTTTGGGAGGCAAAATTTGGAAAATGTAGAAACGTGTAATGATAAAAATGCAACAAAACTTGGGTAAACATTTTCTCATTGTTCTTGTATTTTTTTGTCCACCAATAGTAGCATTATTTGCCTAAATTTCTGATTTCTTTCATATCAAGATTCACTAATAGAATTTGGAATACTCAAGAAACTTCTCCTTTCACTGTTTGTTGTTGCTGTTGTCACTGTTGTTATTGATTTTATGAAATGGAGTGAGCTGACTCCATCCTCACTGTCCTCTAATCTGTTGGTATCAAATAAAGCTATTACTCTTTTCCCAAACAAGTTACGATTTTAAAATCAGTGTTAAACAGATGATTGTAATTATGTTACCTTCTTACTGTGCTCACAAATTTGGATTAAATATGTGCGAAAAGCACACCAATTTGTTACTGACTCTCAACCAGGTACCTAAGAAAATATTGATTAGATTCTCTAACAAGGCAGAAAAACTATTATGCTGTCAATAAAGACTGGAAAATTAAAGTATATTTACTAGACTATAATAACTATATTTAACTTTTTGCAACAAGTGAGTTAGAATTTCTTTCCAAACAATTATGTTAGTTAGCTTTTCTTTATGTCATTCATTTGATAATCTGTATATGGTATTTTTATCCCTTTTGAATTCCAAAAAATATCTCATTTCTACCACATAGAACTTTAACCATGCCCATAAATATGAAATGAAATACTATTGCAAGGAACCAGGAACAATATTAATGGCAATGTATAGTTAGCAGATGATTGACTAGCCTTTGAAGCCATAGCAAATAGCAAACCAAACAAAATTAAAACAGAAAAAATGCACGTGTGATTTCATTGATGCTTGATTATAACCATTGAAAAGTAACAATCACATAAGCAAACTATGCTGATAATGCGTTCTGCATAATTTAAATATCTTCTTGCATTAGGAGAATCTATATAATTGTAAAATATCAATCATGTTTACTACATGATATAATCAATTAAGCATATGAAAAATTGCTAAAGACATCTTGTAAAATGAGGATACTCTCTTCTTTATCAAAGGAGAATTCTTAGAATTAAGCTAAAGAATTTACAAATTTTCTAGCATGCTCTGCAATATGCATTGCCAATGTGGTTTCCCAGTGTTTTTTTTTTTCACTTTCTCTATCTTTGATATGTTGATAAGCCATGGAAAACCCATGTGTTAAAGAAGTAATGGAAAGACCTGAGGATGAAATTAATTAGTTTTCTATATATACTGAGAATATCAACAATTTTTTTCAAACAACAAGGGACTTAACTGTTCATTTGGTAACATTCTCTTGGACATGGACTGAGAGAGGTTAAGTGATTTTCTAAATATCCCACAGCCTTAAGAGTAAGCTTTTACTCTTCAGAGTAAAAACAAGAAAAAAGAAATTTTGTGGGTTTTAAATTTAACAGTCTTCATAAGATCCAAGTGTGAATTTATTTATTTTTACATAATTAGGCCAGATCTGAATAAGAAATGAATTGCAAAGGGTAGCCTGCCTGACTGTGGTAGAAAAGGGTTAATTATCCTTGGCCTGAATAAATTTGGATTTATGGAATGATAGTTAATATGAAACACGTGAGCAGTGTCATGAATAGGGATTCCATAATAAGACCACTTTCTTCGCCTTCTGTGAAACTTTGGAGAAAAAGTGAGTTGAGGGAGACTGCAGGACAGGGAAGATAAACGGAATTGCTGGATGCCATTGTTGATGAAAGGAAAATCAAACTTTCAAATTAATAGTGTTTTGGGGGTCTAAGCAGTCAATGACTGTTAAGTATGACTTGAAGTTGAATCCAACCTTCCATCTAAATGGAAAGCTATAGAGCTAATTTTTTATATACTCCCATGTTTTGAAGATGAAAAGCAAAACTAGAAACTTACCAGAATGCACTGACTAGTTAACATATGTAGAATACATATCTTAATAAAGATATTAAATTCATGCTTCAGATATAGTCAAATGTGAAAAAAAATATTTTAAAAAGTTAATATAGAGTAGATGTGGTGTTATATGAGAGAATAAGACATTTGGACAAAATATAATTGAAACTTCTTTTAAGCTTATTTGAAATAACCCACTAGGGAATTCAGAACCAATGAGCTAATACACTTAAAAATGTATTCTATAATCCAAAACAGTGGCTAACAAACTCACTGAACGTCTTGGGATTTGAAGTAGTGAAAACTCAGGTTTGGTACTATTTTTCTTCAGTACAGTTATGGAATTGCTTTTCAAATTGCTATGTAAATGTGCAATATTAATATTTTTCTGCATTCTGCTAATGTAATTGTAAGTAAAAGCAGATATTTAAATAGTAGATCAACATATCACAGCAACAAACATTAAGATTTAACTCAAAACTTTGAGGTCATCTAGAATAGATGGCTCATTCTGTAGACAAGGAAATTATAACAAAGGTTAAACTTGCTGGAGTTTGTGGTAGCAGGACAATAACTGAAGCACATGTGTCTCAATTTCGAAGTGATTCCATTTGACAAATACTTTATTTGCTATAGAGAGCAATACTATTAAATATTTCATTTTCATCATAGTACTTAATGGCTTAAAAAACTTTGTTGTGTTATTAAAAAATAGTCATAGTACTCCAGCAACTACATTTAAAAATAATAAAAGTTAAAGCAAAAATACATTTTGATTAAAAAGTTCTTTCCCATAACTATAATAGAAGAAAAACAGAAAAAAGTAAAATGAAAATCTGTGTAGAATGTAGAACTGATAACTGAAATAAATATCATCCTGTCATAAATCTGATATTTATGATGTTATGTTAGAGAGAGCATGTCATACCATGTCCCTTAGATCTGAATTCATAGAAGGAGAAACTTGATTTATTGTGTTTAATTGCAAGGATACCTTTCAGTTCTTATCCCCACCATCAATGGTGATAATGCAGCATCAATGCTGACGTGAATGTTATTTTAGAGTATTTAATTATAATCACACTTCTAAGTTCCTATCTAGTCATGTTGTTTAGGACACATAAAAGCAAATCTATTAATATAATTAAATTTAGCAAAATTACTTTATCATATTCAATTTCAAATCATGATAGTGTGCATAAATCACAATTTATGTGTTACTTTG
Organism: Cabassous unicinctus; assembly: GCA_029593785.1. Classification (NCBI taxonomy): domain Eukaryota; kingdom Metazoa; phylum Chordata; class Mammalia; order Cingulata; family Chlamyphoridae; genus Cabassous; species Cabassous unicinctus. The sequence goes on along the minus strand of JAQZBX010037711.1, from coordinate 15,513 downwards.
TAATTTAGCTTTTGTTATGGATGTTATTGATTTGTTTATTGCAAACAGTGCATTTCAGTAACAGTTTCAACAGGTCCACAATGTGCAGCATATGCAGTTTTTACAATGTAATTAGTTAGAAACTGGGGAGGCTTAATTTTAAAATTGAATTGTTCGTGAAAATCTATTTTCATACTCTATGGCTTAAACAGTTTCTCTTCATAAAATGTTCTATAGTTATGCGAAGAAATTAACTGTAGTTAATCAGAAAGAACATTATGGTTTGACACCTAATTTGAAAGCCCTGTCTCAAAGCTGTGAATGATTGCTTATGGAATTACATATACTAGTGAGAACCAAAATAGGAAATCCATTTATGCTCAAAGTAGATTTTTAGTATTGACATGAGCCAGGGTTGTATATTCTGTGTTTCTGTGAAACATATTTTAAAAAGTATGTATAAATGTATATTTTCTGAAACTTTTAGTTTATTTTAGTCTAGTAAAAAACAACAGTAAAATAGTATTATAGCAAATTAATTATTATACCTTAAAAGGCAGATCACTAAGTCATTTTACGATGAAAGCAAATCAGCGCCACTGATGTAAGTAATAGAAGCTATTAAGTCTTAAAGCTTAGCATAAAAAAATGGTAAGAAAAAAAAGCAGTTTCAATGATAATGGTGAAAATATTTTATATCTCTATTTAATCAATGCCCATCTTTTCTTCAGTTCCACCAGCAATCACAATGCCTCAGAAATCCTTTAATGCCACTGCAGAGAGAGGAGAAGAGATAACATTATCCTGTAGGGCCGCTGGCTCTCCTGAACCCACCATCAGCTGGTATAGGTAGGTTATGTGCTGACATCCCTCTGGCTTCTGTTCACAGTCAAGCTAATAGAATAATATTCTGGAATTTTATCATTTGGACAAGAAGCGAAGGATTGTTTTAGAATTTCATTTAAAATATCGGTGCTTTTGTAGTCAGTTAATTTGGTTAGATTAAGTTGCTAAGGAGATCAAAAGTATGATTTCATCCTAATTTTCTGTGTAAAGAACTGCACACCTATCCTGGTCATTCTTTCTACAAGGGTGTATTTTTCGCCAAAATGTGCCCAAGGAACCTTGTAACTGATTCAACCCTTTTATTGTTGTTATAGAATGTATCTTGAAATAGAAGTTATTTGGTTGATAGCACTACTGTGATATATGAATAATTTCACATCTATTAGAATATTTATTGATAATTTATTAATTGTAGATTTTACTAGAGACCCTATTATTGCAGAAAGTAAGATAATTACGTAGAGTTAAATTTCCATGAATTAAATATACCATTCTAAAATGTTTACCTTATCAAATGAAGAAACTCTCTTTTTATAAATATATTCTTTGACAGTTCACTTTGACCTACCTTGTTTTTAGATTATTTAGATATAATTTGACTTCAATTAAAATCCAACAGATTTCAAAATATGCCTTACTTTTAGGATGTAGCTCAAAAACTACTAAAATGAGAAACAATAAAAGTTTACTAATATAAAATCTTGGAAATATTTGGTAGTTATTAATGCAGTTTAACACCCAAGCATTAGCTTTAGATATTTGTAGTCTCTTCTACAACTCAAAATTAGATAGCGCAAGAATAATTGCAAGAATAAAATTGTTAAAAATTCATTCAAAAAGGCAAACATGTCCATAATATGGATCAGCTGATGATGATTGAAATCCAAACCTTATTTTCATAATTTTCTAAGCATTTACTATATTATCTTCCATTTTAGACCTTTATTCATTTAATATGGCAAGCAGCAATGAGCAAGACATTTCTTCAGATAAGGTGTTTTGTAGGTGTTCTATGTAGGCAATAATTCCTTTGTATTATCATGTTACTCTTTTGTAATGGAATTATACATTACACATGAAGCATTAATATGCACACTCCAGATAATGGTTATATATCTAGAGATTCTTTCTTTACTATCTCAGATCTCTAGCTAATATCAGATCTAATTGCAGCACAGAAAAACTCTTTAATCAGTCATTGCAACGAATAAGTATTGTTCTAGAATCTCATTCTAATCATTTCATCTATTCTGAGAGACTTTCTTAAAATTTCGTATTTGTGCAAAATTCTTGTCTTATATTTAGATGGAAATATTATAATAAAGACTAGAGTCAACCAGATTCAGAGGGTAAATTGAGGAATAATTTTATTTTATAATTTTTCATCTCTGTAATTTCATATGACTAGTTTTCTACCTTGGTTGGGATAAAGTAAATATTTATTTAAATCATAAAATACACTGTGCTAATACTTGTGTATGTGTGTTATACCTATATATATATTTATATTAAATGAAACTAATATTAGAGGGAGTTTTTTGTTTGGCCTATTGATCTGTAGATAAAAGCATGTCATCTTTGTGAAAAACATCCTGTAAGCATAGGAAATTATAGGGCAGCAGCTCAGAGCAAAAGATACAGACTAGGTGTTGCATAGTGATAATTTCTCCAAGGGATATGAGTGAAGCTAGTAAAGAGAAATGAGGGGCAAACATTGAGAAATAATAATAAATTTTCATGAAGAAAGGAGCACTTGGTGACATAGAAGCCAAAGTAGAAGTAAAAAAGGCAATTCCCAACATCTTTCTTTTCATTTCCATTAAAATGCTTCTACATCTTTTGAGAATATCATATCAATCTTCTTTGTTAGCCCATGAGTTTGGAGAAATACATTGATTTTCAAAAGATGAAACAACCTTGTGTTCCTTAGATAAACTGTACTTGATCATGATATATTTTCCTTTTTTATTTTTTGCTAGAATCAACATGCAAATAATTTGTTAAGAATTGTAGCTTTTATGGTTGTGAGAGGAAATATTCTATCATTTCCTCAAACTTGAGTTGTTTTAGTTCAGGACCATGCTGACCTCATAGAAGGAGTAGGAAGTATTACCTCCTCTTCTATATTTCGGAAGAATTTGTATAGAATGTTCATTTTTCTTTTATAAATGTTTGAAAGAGTTCTCTGGTCAAACAGCCTGTGTCTGGATTCTTCTTATGTGAAAGCTTTTAATTTCAAATGTATTTTCTTTCATAGATTTAGGGCTATTTGGATAAACTAAATTTCTCTGGTGATTTATGTCATACCAGAAATTTGTACATTTTATTTTATTTGCCATATTTATGACTTAAATTTGTTATTCCTTTGTTGTCCTTTTAAACTGTGTACTATTCATGTTTCCTTTGTTATCCTGAAACTGGTTATTTGTTCCATTTCTTTATCCTTATCAGTCTGGGAAAAATATACTTTATCAGGATTTTTGGTTTCAGTTGTTTTATTTTTTGTCTTACTCTTTTCTATTTTATTGATTTCTCCTCTTATATTTATAATTGTCTTTCTTCTGCTTATTTTGTGTTTAATTTTCACTTTTGTTTTTAGTTGCTTCCGGTAGGTACTTATGCAATAGATTTTAATCATTTCTACTTTAATAATATAAACAAATAATTCTATCTCTAAATACTTCTAGTCATACTTTCAGTTAAAATTTTTTGGCACTTTTTTTTCTTTATTAGAGAAGTTAGGGATTTACAGAACAATCATACATAAAATACAGGATTCCCATATACCACTCTACAACCAACAAGTTGCATTGGTGTGGAGCATTTGATATAATTGATGATAACACATTTTTATAATTGTACCATTAATTAAAGTCCATGTGTAACTTAGGGTTCACTGCTTGTGTAAAGTAGTGCCATGGATTTTTTAAAAAAATTTTTATTCTGTTAATGTATATACAATCTAACAGTTCCCCTTTTAGTCATATTCAGGTATTTATTTCAGTGCTGTTAATTGTGTTCACAAGATTTTCTACCATCACCACCATCCATTACCAAAACATTTCCATCATTCTAAATAGGAACCCTATAAATTTTAAATTTTGACTTCCATTCCCTATCCCCAACCCATCCCCTGGTAACCAATATTCTAGATTCTGACTCTATGGGTTTGCTTAGTTTAATTGTTTCAAATCAGTGAGATAATACAATATATGTCCTTTTGTGCCTGGCTTATTTCATTCAATATGTCTTCAGCCTCATACATGTTGTCACATGTATCAGAACTTCATTCTTTTTATGACTGGATAATAGCCCATTGTATGTATATAACACATTTTGCTTATCCATTCATTGATTGATGGACATTTGGGGTGCTTCTATCTTTTGGCAAACGTGAATAATGTCACTATGAACATTGGTGTGCAAATATCTATTAAAGTCCCTGCTTTCAATTTTTTTGGACATAGACCTAGTGGTGGGAATGCCAGGTCCTATGGTAGTTCTATTCCATTGGTCTATATAAGTGTAATTAAAGATGGCTTTAGCTACTCGGGACCCATTACCCTTCCGTATAAATTTGTGATTGGCTTTTTCATTTCTGCAAAGAAGGTTGTTGGAATTTTGATAGGGCTTGTAATAAATCTGTAATTTGCTTTGGATAATATTGCCATCTTAATGATATTTAGTCTTCCAATCCATGAACATGGAATATCTTTCCATTTATTTAGGTGTTCTTTATTTTCTTTTATCAATGTTTTGTAATTTTCTTTGTAAACATCCTTTACATCCTTGGTTAGGTTTATTCCTAGATATTTGATTTTTTTAGTTGCTATTGTGAATGGAATTTTTTCCCTTGATTTCTTCTTCTCATGGTACATTGCTAATGTATACAAACACTGATGGATTTTTGAGTATTGATCTTGTACCTGCCACTTTGCTTAATTCATTTAGGAGCTTTTTTGTGGATTTGTCAGGATTTTCTGTATATAAGATCATATAATCTGCAAATGGGGAAAGTTTTGCTTTTTCCTTTTGAACTGGAATGCATTTTATTTCTTAATCTTACCTAATGCTCTGGCAAGATCTTCCAGTACAATGTGGAATAACAGTGATGACAGTGGGTATCCTTGTTGTGTTCCTGATCTTAGAGGGAATGCTTTCAGACTTTGGCTATCAAGTAAGATGTTAGCTGTGGACTTTTCATTTACGCTTTTTTTAGTCTGTGGTTTTATAAAAATAAAAATAATTCTTTATTTTTAAAGAAGCTTTAGATTACATTTAGTTACATAGAGAATATAGGGGATTCCCATATATCCTCTCTCATCCCCCATCCACAATTTCCCCCATTAACAACATCTTTCTTTAGTGTGGTACGTTTGTTACAATTGATGAACAATTATGGAAGCATTGCTCCTAACCATGGTCTATAGTTTATATTATAGTTTGTACTTTGCACCACAAAATTTTATAGGTTTTGACAAAATGTATAATGGCCTGTATCCATCATAGCTTTTATTAGGAAAAATGTTAGATTTTGTCAGATGCCTTTTCTGAGTCAATTGTGATGATCTTTTCTTTTTTCATTCTCTAAATGTGTTGTGTTAGAATATTTGATTTTCTTAAGTTGAACCATCCTTGCATACCAGGGATGAATTCCCCTTGATCACAGTATAATTCTTTTAATATGTTGTTGGATTTGATTTGCTAGTATTGTGTTGAGGATTTTTGCATCTATATTCATAAGATATATTGATCTGTAGTGTTCTTTTCTTTTGGTGTATTTATCTGACTTTGGGATGAGTGTGATGTTGTTGGCCTAGTTGAATGAGTGAGGGAGAGTTGCTTCCTCTTCAATTTTTTGGAAGAGCTTGAGGAAAATTAGAGTTATATTTTCTTGGAATAGTTGAAAGAATTCCCCAGTGAAACCATCTAGTACTGGGCTTTTCTTTGTTAGGAGGTTGTTGATTACTGAGTAAATCTATTTATTAAAAATTGGTTTGTTGAGACCTGCTATTTCTTCTAGAGTCAATGTAATTATTTTGTGTGTTTCTAAGAATTTATCTGTTTCATCTAGGCTATCTTATTGATTAGCATACAGTTGTTAAAATTATTCTCTTATAGTCTTTTTTTTTATTTCAGCAGGGTCACTAGTAATGTCCCTCCTATGTCATTTTGGTTATTTGTATCAACTCTCTATTTTCCTTTGTCATTTTAGCTAAAGCTTTGTTGATTTTATTGTTCTTTTCAAAGACCAGATTTTGATTTTGTTGATTCTCTTGGTTTTGTTTGTTTTCTCTTACATTTATCCCTGTTATTCCTTCTGTGTCTTTCTGCTGCTTCTTCTTCTGGGACTCCCACAAACTATATATTGGTACATGTGATGGTGTCCTCAAGCTGTCTTAGGCTACTTTCTCTTTTAATATATGCTTTTTCTTTCCTTTCTGCTCCTCAGCCTGACTCATTTCAAATGTTTTATCTTCAAGTTCACTGACTTTTTCTTCTGCCAACCCCAAGCTGCTTTTGAAACCCTCCTGGGCATTTTTCATTTCAGTTCTTGTGCTCTACAACTCTAGTAGTTCTGTTTGGTTCCTATTTATAATTTCTATATCTTCACTTAGATTCTCATATTGTTCATTCATTGTTTTCCTGATACCCTTTTGTTCTTTCTCTGTGCTTTCTTTCATCTTGAGCATTTCTAAGGTCATTTTAAATGCTTTTTGTTCAGTATTCTCATCTTCGTCATTGGTGTTTTCTATGTATTTTATCCTCTTCCTTTGGATGGGCCATTACTTCCTGTTTCTTTGTCTTGCTATTCTTGCAAAACTGTACCTTTTAATATTTTAAAACATTAACTCTGAAATTTACTTCCTGGGTTTTCAGTTTCTTTGTTTGGTAACAAGTTGATGAGAAGCAGAGATTTTCTTGAGCTTCAGCCTTCTACCAGGAAGATCTGTCCAAGGCAAATGCAGTGGGCAGAGTTTTTCCTGTCTTTCTGTGTCTCTGTCATCTCCCGGGCTATTGCTTGTTTGATGTTTTGGAGTTCCACTGTTTATTGGAGTTTGGTAGTCCCCTCGGTTTCCCTGGGGTCAAAGCCCTTTCCCAGGTGTCTCATCCCAACAGGTCTGTGTTCCAGTCTGTCTGCCTCTATAGTTTGTTTGTTTTGTTGTTGTTGTTGTTTACACTCCTTTCTTGGTCTCACACTGCTTTTTAGGGGAGGACCAATTCTGGGAGGAGAGTCATCCCAGGGAGAACTTTCCCAAGTTGGACTTTCCCAGCCAAAACACGGCCAGGGACCAACAAAGGGTGCACAGACCACCTGCAATGTGTCCTGTGGAGGGTTTCAGGAAGGGTGCCAAAGCTTCTCTGATAGTTCCCCAAAGCTGAGCATTCCTGGCCTGCCCAGCAAATGTAGCTCTTCAGTTAACTGTCCCCCACAGCTCTGAGGAAGTGCTGTGTCTTTTAATCTCCATAGCCTCCACCCCTATCTGGGGAATGTTGAAACAATGGCTGCCACCTCCTTTGTCCAGGGCATGTTGAAACAATAGCTTTCCTCAGAGTCAGGACCCCGCAATCCGAATTCTCTAGTCAAAAGCCAAGATCATTGACTGACTATGAACATCTCTGTTCCTGGGGAAGCAGATTTTTATGTCCCCTTCTATCACCAGCAGCTAGCCAAGGATGGGACCTCAAGGTGGTGGCCTGGCATAAGAGTGGAGAATGGACACCAGTAGCTGCCCACTCATGCAGAGAGAGCAGTTTTAAGTTCTTTACATTATTTATCAGCTGCTTCTTCCCACTCTTTCCTGGATACTGTAAGGTATTCTTCTGGCCTCTGGAGTTTTACAATAATTGTTCATAAAGTTTCTGCCTGTTTAATAGTTGTTTTGGTGGAAAGACTGAGTCTGGAGCTCCCGACTCTGCCATCCTTTCTGGAAGTTACTCTGCAGTCCAGTTAAAATTTAAAAATTTTTTCTACTATAGTGGATTTTGGCCATGCTCCACTAACATAAAGTTATGAATAAATGATCAATATTACCATTTATTCCCTCAAATGAGATTATGAATGTTTCATGATAGGCAGTCATGTCTCATTCACTATACTTTAAACCTTTAGCACAGTGTTTCATATGAAGTAGAAAGATAATACTCTTTATTAGAAAGTACATTAGTACGCAGTTAAATTGCCACTTATATTTGTGAGTCTCATTGTGAGCCAAAGTGTCTTCATCTGTGAATTTAGTGGTGGAGAAATCATACTTGTAATTTTAGTCCTTTGTTCTGTGAAGGAGGGTGGGGACAGAAAATACTTATCTAAGGACTAATCGTGTATATTCAATCAAATGTATAATATAAGGAAAGCGTTTAATAAACTGTAAGTTGCTGAAAACTCTGGTATATCACTATTATTATTATTGCTATTGCTACTATTATTATTTTGAAACAAATGAATGATTTCTCTTGAATAGATTAATAATGATATTGGATCACTAATTATAGTGGTAGCCCTCTGCATTACATTCTAGACAGGAAGGGTGAAATGTTGCCATACTTATATAGTTATTGTGAAGACTGAACTAGTTATAATATGAGAAATATACATATAAAAGAATAGAGGAATATATATGCATTTACTATTATTATTTTATAAACCTTAATGCTACATCACTCCACTGCTCTTTTGAAATTTGTGCACATTCAGGGATACATTTAGAAATATTTTTCATTATTTTTTTAGTATCCCAATTTTTAAAATTTTAATTTTGTTATAGTTTTTCTAAATTATTATGTATTTTATTTCTTATGTTTAAACCCAACATTATTATTTCATTTTCCTATTAATTATATTTGGTGATGCTCTTGGCTTCATTTTTGAAGAGTTTTGGACCACAGAAGGGTTATAGCTGTGGCAGGGGAGGATCATTGGTGTGGGGTGTCAGTGATGGGGGATACATGGGAGGAAGTTCACCTGGGCATACATATAAGTTATATAAATGTGTTCAGATGTTCATGGAGCATTGTCACAGTGGGTAGAGAGTCACACAATAACCGAAAGAGTTTTGGATTCCCATCCTGGGCAGCTCTGCCAACTTCTCTAATGGAACAGCAACAATCCCCTGAGTACAAGTGCAATGGCTACTGAAGAAGGATGGTCTATTGATGGGCCCTTGATATTGATAACTATGCTATGAGACTTGCTTTTGAAATTGCAACTTAGTCTAGTTTTGTAGGATGGCTAAGAGTTACCTCCTGAGAGCCTCCATGTTGCTCAAATGTCGCCATTCTCTAAGCCAAACTCAGCATATAAATGCATTACCTTCCCTCCAGAGTGAGACATGACTCCCAGGGATGAACCACCCTGTCACTGAGGAATTACTACCAAGCACCAACTAGCAATGCAACCGGAAAAACACTGAATAAAAGGGGGAAAAGGTAAAGACAAATGATTTTATATTGCTAAAGAGACTTCATAGTGAGTTGGGAGGTCTTCCCAGAGGTAACACTTATGCATGTCTCAGCAGGATGGCATAGACTGCCAAAGTAGATACTACCCCAGATAGTGGGGCGCCTGAGGGCTCTGGAGACACTCAGGCCCTATGGTCATGGCAGATAGCTCCGGAGTTTGATGCCTTGCCAGTAGGCCCTGCTTTAGAGTTTGTGCTCACAAATGTGACAGAGTTGGATTCAGTTGTGATTACTCTACACATGCCCCTTCTGTCCCTTCTATTTGAACCTATAGTTGGTGCTGGAATTGGTAGGTATATACCCAAGAGACTTGAATCTTTGGGCTGTTCATGTGCCAGCTGGGCCCTGAGCCTCAGCGGAGCTGCAACACCTCCTCTCCAGTTCATTGGACTCACCCAGGACAACTAACAAGGAGGTGATGATAAACAACTACCATACCAAGGAACCGAGAGAGTCTACAACTGCAAGCAAGAAAATTCCATCCATTAGCCATATGGGATTGAAGCCCCCTCTCAATTAGAGGTGGAGTGGACATGACCATTCCAGAATCCTCAGGATTGGGGAATAAAATTTGGACTAGAGTGAACTTACTGTTATTCTACTATAGACTTATTGTGATTCCAGCAATGGAAGAATTATATCATTGATGTGGAGACAGTGGCCACTGGAGATGCTGAAGCAGGGAGAGGGAAAAAGATGTGTAATATGGAGGCATCTACAGGACTTGGAATTGTCCTGAATGACATTGAAATGACAGATACAGGCCATTATATATCCTGCCATAACCTACAGAATCGAGTAAGGGAGAGAGTGTAAACTACAGTGTAAACTATAATCCATCCTTAGTGGCAATGCTCCAAAATGTGTTCATCAATTGCAATGAATGTACCACACTAATGAAAGAAGTTGTTAATGTGAGCAAAAGTGGGAGGTATGGGGAGTGGGGCATATGGAAATCTCTTATATTTTTTATGTAACATTTTATGTAATCTAAGTATCTTTTAGAAAAAATAAAAATTATATTTTTAAAAAAAGGATACATTTAGAGATTTCATGAGAAATTGGAAAAACAGATGATTCAGGGTCATTGAAGGACATGGTTATATTAGAATATGTGCCAGTGCATTCAGGAAAGCAGAACCAGAATTCACTGGCAACATTTTTCAGTGTATCAGAGAAATGTTCTGTTTCATTCAAGGAATGATATTTTATAATCTTTTTGGAGATAATTTCATTTAAGAAAAAACTTGTATAGGCAATTAAATATAGATTCTCCATTCAAGGGCAGATCTAAAACTTTTCTTTAGATTAGTGGGTCTTAAAATAAATTCAATCACCAAAACTATTAAAGTAGTTAAAGAAGGAGTAGGCAAAGAATTGGAAGGAAGAGGAAAGGAGGAGAGAACAAAATAGAAATGAATGTGCGCTATAGAAGATTCCACAAATAGTGAGGGGAATTGTAGAATTTATTTCAGATTTTAATATACTTGAAGTACTTTTTACTGTGTATTAAAAGTTTGAAAGCCATTGTTTTAGTGGACTCCAAAGACTAAAATTAGAGCAGAATGAATCCAATTTCAGACCAGAAAGAAGGGAAAATATATTGAGAATTATTTATGTCTAAACGGGAACTTATCAAAGTGAAATTGTTTCTTCTCCTCAACAAGGAATTAAGTCATATTCAGCATAATTTCTCTAATTAACTGCATTTTCACCTCTTTCATCTTACTCTTTTATATTACTTAAAAGTAATATAAATTGATTATGCATTTGTATATACTGTAACTTTCCATAGATATTATTTTAATTGTGTCCTAAGAATATCATAAATAAATAAGTTTCATAAAACTATATCAACAGTTTTCAAGGTGTGTATAGCATTTCATCAGCAGACAAACTTATTTTTACTAATAATGAAAGTACAGATGGATTCAATGTGCTTTTTTGGCTAAGATTAGTGTAAAGATTTCAACACAGCTGAAATGTTACTCTTGTCTCCAAAATCAAAATAATATTTAAATATAATTTAAATATTTATGCACTAAGTTTTCACTGGGCTACTAAAAATTAACTTTTGATTAGAATATAACCTTGTCTATCAGTGACAGTAGCTATGGAATGATTAATGCCTATAGATCAGAAATTTGAATGTCATCTCCTGAATTATGATGTCAGACTTATGAAGATCAAACTTTTTTCTTCTTTAGGAATGGCAAGCTTATTGAAGAAAATGAAAAATACGTATTGAAAGGAAGCAATACAGAACTCACTGTCAGGAACATAATTAATAGTGATGGGGGCCCTTATGTCTGCAAGGCCACAAATAAAGCAGGAGAAGATGAGAAGCAAGCATTCCTCCAAGTCTTTGGTAAGTATTACATCATACTTGTTAAAACCGTAATGTTTAAAGGTGAGGTCTGAGTCCAATTCAACTCCCACTTTTACAAGATGTTTAACTTTCCACAACTAAATCTGTTTCCTTATCTCTAAAATATATTTTAAAATAGCAGTTACCGCATAGAATTATTTTAAGAATTACATGAAATTACACATGCAAAAACTTTTAAGATATTAGCTGACACATAGTGTAGGCTGGAAGAAAATTTCTTCATACATATTGAGATCTGTTATCTGGGCATATCAGGATTGATCTGCATAAATCTTGAAGTGACACATGTTGGGATCAGTTTCACTTTCCATATGCGCCAAAAAAGCACACGTATAAGGTTATAATTAGGAAATAATGACCCGTAACTATAATTTAATGCATCCTTTTTATTTTATTCAAAGGAAATATAATATAAATATTTTCCAAACTTACCAAGAAGCATAATAGTCTGCCAGGGGAGAGGGGACTTATACAGAGTACTGACCTAATAATTTATTTTTGCTTATTGAATTAACTTTCATTCTGTTTGTAAGAACTTTTTTAAAATATGCTATTGGTAACTTGCAATATGCTTATTCTCTTTAAAATGTGTAACACTACATTTTATATCAATACTAGCATTGAGTATGTTTCTTCCAGTTTTAAAAGCATTGTTAGCACAGTGCTTTCACTAAAAGGTGAGGGAAAAGGAAAGAATGAGGACTTTGCAAGAGTGAGAAAAAACAAGTACTGTGGTTGGCAGGTGTGAAGGCATGACTTACAGATGAATGACCTGCCTGGGGTCGTCCTCTGCCAGTTGATCCTATGGCCACCATTTCGGGAGCATTTACTGAACCAGGGAGATTTTCAAAATAGGTATATCCAGTAGAGTAGACAGATAGTAAACAACTACACAAATATATATTAAAATAAAAATAAAATTTACATATTATGCTGTTCTAATAAGGAATTGAAACTGGATAAATCAGATAGGGTCGGTAAGGAGGCAGTTATTTGAGGTAGCATGGTGTTGGAATGTTACTCAAAAGAATGATGTTTAGATGATGTTTTAAAAAAAATCATTAACAATTAGAAGAAATCAGCAAAGCTAGGAATTTGAGAAAGATTGTTCCAATAAAAGGAAGAATAAGTATAGTTAAAACCGCTGGAAATTATAGAACTCCCCTACCTTGTTCCAACAGTTTCCCCACTTTATAGTAGTGTGCTCTTTTAAAGCTGTAATACCAAATAAATATGATTCATCAAAAAATAAACTAATGAATTAGAAATGGTTCAGTATGAGATAATTCCAAAAAATAGGTTATCTCCATTTTGAATTTATTTTGTGGAAAAGAGAGTTGAGTATGCTATATTTTTATGGGTATGTTTGTAATTTCTAAAATCCTGATACCTTTGTTAAGATATTCTACCTGATTGATGACCCTCTTGATTTAAAGTACAAAAAAAAAAAGTTGGTAGGGATTTTGATCAATATTTTTGTGGTTTTGTAGTGCTGAACACACATTTAATGTTCAAAAAATGATGATAATTTATTTAAAATATACTACTCTGAAACTTAGTTTATTAGATGGGGAAGAAAAGTAAAAACAATATTGATGCCTTCACAAATTGATAATGGGGTTACAAGCCAGAAACTAATATATTTAATATTTTATTTGAATATGATCCATTTAATCAACTATATCTTGACTTCACACAACATAGCAGGCAGTATTAGATGCTGAGAAACAAAACTTAAAGACATAAATAATCCTCAATGGACTCATATGAAATAATATCAGTTAACTGTTTTGTAATCAGGATGATAGTGAGAACAAAGATAAAAATAGTTCCTGATATTTTCACTATTTCAAATGGAAAACAAAGCATGACTGTTATGTTGCATCATTGTGGTAATTATTTTTTTGTATAATCATCCAGAACAAATTTGTATTGCTTTTAACAAAAAATAAATTATATATAACAGAAATATCAAAGAATTATTTTAAGGCAATGGAGTAAAAATTGCATTGTTAAAAATCCATATGTCACATTTGAAATACCATGAATTTTATTTTTTTGAATTTAAGAACTTCCTTATATTCCGTAATTATTTGCATTAAAAAACTAACTATTACTTGTATTGTAATAGCAAGTGCTAGCATTTTTTCCTTTCATGTCCGAACAAGTAGGAATTAATAATATAGAGTTAAAAATAGTTAATTCTATGTTCTTATGTAAATTTGTGGAGGATCCTAATTTTTAATATTAAGATAGTCTAAATTAGTAGACATACTTTTATTATAGAAGTCATAGTTATAACAAGAATTATTTATTATGTCTAATAATATTGTTACAATAAACTGAGGCCAAAATAAATCAATTTGGGATAATATGTGCAAATTATATATAGATATATGTACTTTGTAAATCTTTTTAAATTGTTTTCAAGGTTTAAGAGACAATCATTAAATAAGTGGAATTATTAAATAAAAATATATGTACTTTTTAATTTTTTAAATTTTTATTAGGGAAGTTGGGAGCGCAAAACAATCATGCATAATGTACACAATTCCCATACATCACCCCTCCACCAATACTTACATTGTTGTGGGACATTTGTTACAGATTATAAAAGGATATGATTAGACTATTTCATTTAATTTTATGGCCTTAAAACAGGAAAAAAATAAGAATTTAGCTTTTGAATTTCGTAAGGAATTATGATTTGTATGTTGGTTTATAAGCCATTTTAAATTATTTTACTAATAATAAATGGGCATTATTTTTTGAAAGTTTTTTCTATTGTGCATTGCAATTTTTGTCAGCACTCCTAAAAAGCAAAACTTGCCCCTGGAATGGGTGCAAAGGTAATAATTATATATTATGGCTTTTTACTCTGACTAATAATATTTTCCAATACAGAGTGAGTAATGTATATATTCTTTACAGTACAGCCTCACATAATACAACTTAAGAATGAGACTACATATGAGAATGGTCAAGTCACACTCAGATGTGAAGCAGAAGGGGAGCCCATTCCAGAAATCACTTGGAAAAGAGCCTTGGATGGCATCACATTTTCTGAAGGCGATAAGGTAACAGAAACTCAATATATACTGGTCTCCAGTAACATTTTAATTTCCAATGTTTTGAATATTGTAAAATTTCACATAGATCTCCAACCTACTAAGTTATTTATAGGAATTAAAGAAATGGTTTAATTTTTAAAAGGTATCCCAATGAAAAATTCAGTCTAATTAAAACTTCAGAGGAGGAAAAAGTCAAGGTGTAATTTTTTAAATGGTTTTCGTTTATTCACAAAATCTTATGTTGTTGATATTATTCTTAAGTTTGCTTACATGGACTTTTGGTAATCCCTGGAACAATAAAATATGTTATTGCAATTTTACACCCACTGCTGTGTAAATGAAAATAATTCAAATTAACAGAAGTCTGTCTGTCATTGCAATTCTTTACTCTCTAGAACTATTCTTGGTGCAGTAGGATGTTAGGTTTCTGCCTTCATATAATATGGACCCAAATAAAAAGGAATGAGCACAAACACAACAAAATACATTTTGACAAATGTCCCTCCTGTGTAAATTTCACCAGAATGCAGTTAAGACATTAGAAATTAATTAAACATGTTTCACTCCACTCCATGGATTATCATTATTGTTAAAACACGGTGGGCTGTGAGCAATTTTTATAATTACTGCTCTATAACTTCAAGTACAGACAAAAATGAAACAGAGAAAAGTTAGTGAATTATTGACATGGTAGATTAGACAATTACGTGTGCAAAGACTGTAAGATTAAAATTTAGATTGCTTTTCTCTACTCAGTGTTAAAGA
>JAQZBX010037710.1:0-23689 GCA_029593785.1 Cabassous unicinctus | reverse complement strand
GTTCTTTCTTTGTATTGTACAGTTCTATGGTTTGTATTTTTTTTTCTACATGTACTCTTTCTTATATGAGAGAGAAATAAACTTCTATCATGCTAAAGCCACTATTATTTCGACTTTCGTTACAGCAGATGAATTTTTTCCCTAAACAATGCAATTCACTTCTACACTCCAGAGCCCTGTTCTTTGCAGCACCTCTCAAATATTGATATTTGAAAAGGACATTTGCCTTCACTGTCAATAGTACGTATGTTTTGATTTTTTTTTTTAAATCTGATGATGGTTATGGATTACATTTCACTTTTACACAACTCCTCCTTCGTAGACCAATAGGAAGCATCCATGAGTGGATCAGGGCAGGGGGTGGGGGTGGGTGCCAGGATAAATCTTATGGGGCTTGAATATACAATTTTAACCTTGTAATCGGCCAAGTTCACCAGGCTCTGCCTTTCACTCAGCAGATTCCCAGCCAGATTTGGGTGCTCTGACGTCCTCATATCCTGTTCCTGCCAGAACAGAAGAAGGGTGGGGGGTGGCCCTTTCCTGCTTTCAGTAACCAGCTCTTCTTCCCTGCAAGCAGAACTGCCCTTCACAAATCTAAAGCTTGTGTGCAGTAGGCTTTTGCTTCTTGAAAATGGTTCCTTTTAATTTTTTTCCCTGGGAAATACCAGCAAAGCTTCTCAGAGTAAAACTTATATGTGTGTATTTGTGTGTGTGCACTCAGAAGTGGCCTCTTCATAGCAAATGCTTTACAGACATTACACTGTTTAATTCTAAGACAATCCTGAGGGGCTGGAATTACCCGAAGATCTTAAACGTGTGTAAACTGGCACACACGTAATTCGACGTAGCCTGTAAGTGGTAGAGTCAAACGGACCTTCTACATTCACCTTCAATGCACTTTTCTCCTACAAACTACTTACACCCTTGTTGTGTCTATAAAGCATAATGGGAAAGTGGAATTTTTAATAAATATTTGCCTAATCTGATTATGGAACTGGCCACTCAGGAAATGCAAGCAACATTATTCTCTTTGGGGACCTGTGTTCTTCTGGTTTTTCCTCTGCACAGAGACGTTTACTTCTGCCTTCTCAGTCTTCCTCTTGCAAACACCAACAATACCTGCTCTGGTTGTGTTAAAGATCATTGATTTCCAAACCAATGAAGCTAGTCAAGGTTTTTGTTTTAACCTGATGAAAGTTTTTAATGTTTCCCTTGTTTTCTAATCATCAGTTCTTTTCAATAACACTGCAAAATCTGAAATTAACTTTCCAGACAGCTTTTACCCTTTATAAATCTCATTTAAGTTAAAATTAATTTCACTGCACAAAAACTCAGAATTAAACATTTCTCTTTATTTGTGCAGACTCTGCCTGCCAATTTGAATATGGGCCAAACTGTGTAAAAAGTGGGATTTTTTCCCCCCTTCCCTTTTAAATAACATTCATTTCCTAGTTTAAAAATTAACAACCAACCAAGAATAGCATGTGGATGTATTGCCTCCTTATCTTTTCTCCATAATTAAAAGCTATGCAATATAGTTGTGATGAAACTTTACAGTTTGTACCCCTCCAACCCCCAGACAAATAGGTCTGTTTCTGCACGCAGGTTTAACACCTGCAAGGACCACACATACTTAGCTACCCTCTCTTCCTCTAATCCCTTTATGAGATTGACTCTTCCCTTCTCTCTTCTTCAGGTTGATAACTGGCAGCAGGAGGGTGAGAAGAAATGCTCTCCTTGTTCCCGAGGCTGCAACCATGCCCTGGTGTCCCAGTGTTCCTAGGGGAGGTTGCCCAGCTCCAGGACTGCCTCTGACTTTCCCAGTGCAGGAGGAGGAGCTCGGGCTCAAGTCAGGCTCTGCCTCTTCTTGGATTGTGATACAGCAGCTCCCAAAGCCTGCAGTTCTTTCTTCTGGGAGCCATAAAGCACTTCGCTGGACAATTTGATCTTTTTCATTTCTCCTGTTCCTGCCTCACCCATGCAACCCCTCCCTGCTCCCTTTCAGGATTTCAGAACAAAGATCTCTGGGCAGTACAGTCAGTGCTGGGAAGAATAACTGAGTGGAGCTACCTTTTTTTTTTTTTACTTTTTAACGGCTTTATTGAGGTATAATTTACATGCCATAAAATTCACTCGTCTTAAGGGTACCGTTTGATGATTTAGTAAATGCGTACAGTTGTGCCACCATCACTCCATGTTTTAGAGCATTTCCATCACCCCCAAAGGCTCCCACCCCCAGGCCCAAGCAACCACGGATGTGCTCTCTGTCTCTATAGATTTTCCTGTTCTAGAAATATTATATAAATGGAATTATACAATGTGGAGTCTTTTGGGCCTGGCTTCTTTCACGTAGTGTATGTGTACGTATTTTGTTGTTATATTTCATCCATATTGTTGCAGGTAAAAAGTAATTTGTTCCTTTCTATTGCTGAATAGTATTTCTTTTTATGGATATACCACAGTTTGTTTAGCCATTCACCAATCGATGGGCATTTGGATTTTTTTTCCAGTTTTTGACTATTATGAATAATGCTACTATGAACATTCACACAAAAATGTTTTCATTTTCTTGGATAATTAGATACATAGGAGTAGAATTGTTGGGTTGTATGTTAAGTGCATGTTTAACTTTTTGAGAAACTGGCAATCTGTTTTCCAAAGAGGCTATACCATTTTATATTCCTATCGGCAATGTGTGAAAGTTCTAGTTTCTCTGCCTCTTTATCAATATTTGGTCTTGCCAGTCGTTTTGGTTATAGCCATTCTGGTGGGCATGTAGTGATACATGCGTGTGGTTTTATTTCGGTTTCCTTAATGACCAATGATGCGAAGAATCTTTCCATGTGCTTGTTTCCTGGCCATATATTTTCTTTGGTGAGGTCTCCATTCAACTCTTTTGCCCATTAAAAAAAAAACTTTGGGTTGTTTCTATTCTTATTACAGAGTTTTGATTTCTGTAGATATTGTGGATATGTCTTTTATCTTAAGATATATGTTTGCATATATTTTCTCCCAGTCTGAGGCTTGTTTTTTCATTTCTTAATGGTGTTTTGTGAAGAGCAAACATTTAAAATTTTGATGAAATCCAATGTATTAATTTTTTTTCTCTTATGATCATGCTTTTGGTGTCAGGTTTAAGAAATCTTTGACTAACTGTTCTACCTTTTTATTAAAAGAATTCTCTCTTTTCACCTCTCTCAAGGGAGAAAACAATTATAATATTGCGATTCAGCATGATAATCATAGGGCCTTTGGTGTGCTCTACTCTTGGGGCATAACATTACAAAAATGTTAGAGCTGCGAGGAATCTTGGGGATAATCAAAATCCCTTATTTTTATAGGCTGAGAATATTTAGCCTAGAGAAGTGAAGGGAAACCAGTAATGGAATTTCCTTATGCATTATAGCATAGAGTTAGAGTTTACAAGGTTCTTTTTTGTATATCACCTCTTTGGCGCAGAAGCAAATCATTGTGGGAATGGATTACTATTATTGTTGAGGAAATTGAATCTTAGGAGCCATTTTTTTCCCCAGGGACTTTCCCCTATAGCTTTCTATCCTCCTACTCTAGTCTGGACTGGTTTTTATCTAGACTTAGTAGCAGCCGGTGTCCTGGAATTTTCTTCACCATTCTCCTGTGTTGGTCCCTTTTCAGGTTTTACTTCATTTTGATGAAGCACATCCTCAGGTCATTCTTCTAAAATAAAGATGCATGAGTGTGTGGGTGGGTATCTTAGTTTGCTAAAGGCTGCTAAGGCAATATACCAGAATTGTGTTGGCTTTTATAATGAGAATTTACTAGGTTAAAAGCATACAGTTGGGAGCAGAACTGGCTCCAGCAGTTGAGCACCTGCCTCCCACATGGGAGTTCCTGACTTCGGTTCTCGGTGCCTCCTTTAAGAAAACAAAACAGACAATGAGCAAAAACAATGAGCAGACAATGAACAACAACAAAACAAACAAACAAACAAACAAAACAAACAAAATACAGTGAGCAAACAATAAGCAAACGATGAGTAAACAGATGAGGGAGCTAACTCAGGGGAGCCGATGTGGCTCGGTGGTTGAGCACCAGCCTCCCTCATGTGAGGTCCCGGGTTCAATTCCCGGTCCTGGTCCCTCAAAAAAAAAAAAAAAAAAATGCGTACAGTTCTGAGGCCATGAAAGAGTCCAAATCAAGGCATCATCCAGAGATGCTGTTTCACCAGGTTGCAGCTGTGGGCTATCAAGCACGTGACAGGGCAAAGTTCCAGTCCACTCAACTCTCTCTTCTCCTCTGTGCCTCATCTCTTCAGCTTTGAGCTGCTCCATGGGCCTAGCCTCTGTGGGGCCTCTTTCTATGTGTCTGTGCCCCACTGGTTCCAGCCTCCGTCCTCTAGGACCTCTCCTTCTGTCTCTGAGGTGTTTTCTGTGTGTCTCTGCTTTCAGTCCTCCATTTATAAAAGGACTGCAGTGAGAGGTTTAGGACACACCCTGGGTCCATCAAAGGCCCTTAGCTGAAGTGACCTAATCAAAAGTGATCTAATCAAAAGGTCTCTAACTGAATCTAACCCAATGGTCCCTCATACAATGGATTCACACACACAAGAATGGGTTGGCTTAAGAACATACTTTTCTGGGATCCACAAAAAACTCAAACCAGCACAGTGGAGGAGCAGGAGAACGTGCTGTGATGGACACATTTTTTTTTGAGTTCTTGCATGTGTGGGCTTTATTTTGCTCTCGATATGTTTAATACTTTTTCTGGGTATATATTCTAGTTATAAAATGATTTTTCCTCATGATTTTTATGGCATTGATCCACTATCATCTGACACCTAAGATTTCTTTTGAGAAGTCTGACCCATTCTGATTGCCATTTTTTGTATGTACCTGCTCCTTCCACCGCCACCTGGCCCCATGGAAGTTTTAGGGATCATCTCTTTATCTTTGATGTTCTGAGATTTCACAGTGATATTCTTTGATATGGATCATTTTTCATTCACGTACTAGTCACTTGGCATTCTCTCATGTCCTTTATTTAGTTCTGGAAAATTTTATTTAATTATTCTCTTCAATAATTTCCTCCCCATATTATTTTCTCTTCTGTCTTTATAAAACTCTTATTATTTGGATTTGGCTCTTCTTGTTTATACCAGACTTTCCATGTCTACTTCTATTTTCTATTTCCTTGTCATTTAGCTCTAATTTATGGGAACGTTCCTTAACATTTCCTTTGAATCCTTTTGAATGATGTTATTTTGGTTATCAATTTTAATTTCTAAGAGCTCATTCTTGTTTTCAAACAGGGCCTTTTAAATAGCATTCCACTTTTGTAAAGGATGAGGTCTTCTCTCTCTGAGGATATTATTGCCTTGTCTTTTTCCCCTCCAAATTCATTTTTTTCTGGTTTGCTTTTGATTGTATCTTCCATGAGAAGGATTTCCCTGCGTGTCTGACAATCCTTGGTTCTCTGTCCATGTTTAAGGGAGTGCATTTGAGTGAGTGGGGAGGGGCTTCCCTGGAGGGAGTACAGATTGTCAGTGATTTTTTTCCATGCATCCCTCCACTGTCAGTGTGTGGAGGTTTGTCTGTCTGTCTATCTTTCTATCTATCTATCAATCAATCATCTATCTATCTATCATCTATCTATCAATCAATCATCTATCTATCTATCATCTATCTATCAATCATCTATCTATTTATCTATCATCTATCATTTATCTATGATCTATCTCACCTATCATGTATCCCATCTATCATCTATTATCTATCTATCTATCATCTATTTCATCTATCATCTATCTATCTCACCTATCTATCCTCTATCTATATCATCTATCATCTATTATCTATCTATCTCACCTATCTATCTCATCTATCTTATTATCTACCTATCTATCTATCTATCATCTATCAATCAATTATCTACCTATCTATCATCTATTATCTATCTATCTATCTATCTATCATCTATCTCATCTATCTTATCATCTATCTATCTATCTATCTATCTATCTATCATCTATCAATTTTAGGGCTGTTCACTTTCTCCAGAGATGTGTTGTACAATCACTTGATTCAGAATTCTAGTGATGTGTGTGAGGGTGTATACTTGGCTGCTTGCAATCTGGAAACAGAGCAGGAAATGGCGAGGGTCTTTGTTTCACCAAAAAACAAGTGGACCTTCACCAAACCACCCTCATTTCTACTCTTGTACCTAACTCCTGTCTTTTGAAGAACACATTTCACTGAATTCAGAACCTCCTTGCTTTAATGGTTTTCAGAAAAGACAACAATAAAAAAACTTTGGCTTGGTATATTTCATATGTGGTGAGGCAAATCCCTCCTCACTATTCTTCATTTCCTTGGCTAGTCTCAGACATTTATTTTTTTCATATGAATTAAGAAAAAAATCTCAAAGTATTTCCAATCTACGGACTGGTGCAGATCTCTACATATTTTGTAATAATTTAGCTTCACTCCCCAAATAACCCTGTTGGGATTCTAATTGAATTCTTACTCATTCTTGTATCTCTATGCCTCGCACAAGGCCTAGCTCATGTTAGGCTTTCAAAAAACATCTGCTAAAAGGAAATGGGCCTCTGAACCCAGCTTATGCTCTTTCCATGACACCGTCTTGACTCATTTGTGCTCAGATCACAGAACTGGCTGGGAGTAGGACCAGAGGAACTCGGGCCTCTTACCTCCCAATGCGGTGCTTCCTACTTTTTACCTGTAAAACAATTCTTAGCATTTACATGCAGTCCATGCCAGTGTGAATGGGAGGTGATAAGGTCACAGAAGTCAAAGTGTTTTAAACAGCTCCTTCCCAAAGGGGAGAGGAGGTGGCTCAAGTGGTTGCACTCATGCTTCCCATGTGCAGGTCCTGGGTTCAATCCCCGGCACCTCCTAAAACAAAACAAAAAAAACCCAAATGGAAAAACCAACTCCCCTTGGGGAGCAGACGTAGCTCAGTGGTTGAGCACCTGCTTCCCATGTGCAGGTCCTGGGTTCAATCCCTGGTACCTCCTAAAAAAATAAATCCCCCCCCCAAAAAATATTTCAGCTTGGGTCAAACCTTCCCAGGCTTTTGTGTGGGACGGCAAGACTGGCAGGGGATGCCTCGGCTCAGGTGGGTCCATTTACGGTGTGGCAGAGGGAATGTTACTGCGTTTATTTATGTTTTCCCATAGGAGGGGCCATATTTCAATGGCATGGATATGAGTGTAAAAGTAGGATGGTTTATCTGCCATGTCCGATCCATGTGGAGTTTAAGTAATAAAGTTTATTAGTGCCCTTGATTTACTATGACACATTTCCAGTGCAAATTACTCTGATATCATCGTGTTCATAAAATATGACAGAAATCTTTTAAGCGTGAGCATAAGTTCTGAATTAATTTAATAGGCCAGTCTGGAAAAAGGCACGTGGTTTAAAACATAACATTTGGCACTGGGCTTCCTACATTTTCCTTCCCATCCCCACTTCCTGAGCCACTTCTCTTCACAAAGAGAAGCTCTTAATGAAGAAAGCGCTTCCTCGCAGCTGGAGTCACCTGGCTTTTTCTCGGGCCTCAGGGTTTCACCTTCTCAAGGAGGTTTGGACGAAGATGCAGGAGAATGGCCAAGGGGGGAGAGTCTGTCTTTTTGTAGCTGGGGCTGCTGAATGGTGCCCACCCGGGGGGATGGACAAGGACTGACACGAGAACCGTTCTCGGCCTCTGAGATTTCCCGTCCTTCAGTGGGGTTGAGAGCGAGTATGGCATAGAGGTGGAAAAAAATTACGACAGCAAGGAAACATGTCCAAACTCTCAAATGTACACGAAGTCACTGTGTAAATTGTGACACTTAAGTCATGGCTATCTTTATCCTGTGGCAATGGAAAGAAAGAAAGAAAAAAAGGGAAATCGCAAAAAATGTCATCAAGATAGGAAAAATCCCCCAAACCTATGAGCGCTTTGGTATAACTTAACCAACATGAGGCATAACTTAACCTCTATCTTGTGGACAGACCCGTGACCACCATGCCAGAGAAATGTGTAACCCACACTTCACCGAAATGGGATAGGGCCAGGGCACGACTCTACCTGGTCGCTCACTAATTCTCTTCCTGGGAAATCCTGAGCCATCCTGCCTTTGATCTGGACCTCAGGGCCCCTGCAGTACTGCAGCTGAATGTGCTAGGACACTGGACTAAAGAAACCCCGAATGCCCCACACCCGCCCTCAAGACTTGCTGCACACTCTAGGCTTGGAGAGCTGGCGGCGCCCTCCGTTTTGCCCCCTCTTTCAGCATCCAAGCAGAGACCGAAGGGGCATCCTGGGTGCCCGGTGAGTACACCTCCCTGACCGTGGTGCTTCCGACACTTAAAGCAGGGCAACAGGTTGCAATCGAGCTAGCGGCTCAGAGGGGGCTGCCACCTCATTTCCTGCAGCAGCATCTCGCTCACATCTACTAATTTCACCCGAAAGGCACGATGGAGGGTGATTATCATTTCTTATTCAGGCTTTCCCCCTCACCTCTAGAAGCTGCACATGGCAAGAGCTCGAGCTGGGTTTTAGCAAGAGCCCCTATACCGTGCCTTCTAGTGGGAAGCCTTTTCAACAAGGGGGAGCTGTTGAGTGGGTCAAAGAAACTAGACCCCAGCCCCCGGGCCCCCAAAGGGCCTTGTGGTACTGGATCATTTTCTCCCCATTAACCCCCTTGCCTTAATTGCCGTCCTCTCTTTTTCCAAGTTGTCTTCTTCGGAGCTCTGCTCAAGTTCTACCTTCTCCATAAAACTGCCTCCCTTGCCAAAACGGCCAGCAATGATGCCTTTCTTCATTTGCCCCCATTGCATTTATTACCTAAAGTCTACACTTGGCACTCAACAGTCAAGTCAGCTCTTAGACTGCGCATTGTCTTGTTTTTTTTTTTTTTAAAGATTTATTTATTTATCCCCCCCTTGCTGCTTGTGCTGCTGTGTCCATTCGCTGCGTGTCTTCTCTGTGTCTGCTTATCTCCCCCTTGCTGTGAGGTCTTGCCGCATCAGCCCACGGCGCCGCGTGAGCCGGCCTGCCTTCACAAGGAGGCCCCGGGAAGCGAACCCGGGGCCTCTCATGGTAAACGGGTGCTCTATCCATTGCGCCACACCCGCCTCCTGCCGTGAGGTTGCTGCATCAGCCCACCGCACCGCTCAGGCCGGCGTGCCCTCACAAGGAGGCCTCGGGACGCGAACCCCGGCCTCCCATATGGTAAACGGGGGCTCTATCCACTGAGCCACCCCGCTTCCCCATTGTCTTGTTTTATTCTCTAGTTATTCCTTGTGGGTAAGTCTTGTCTGACCAGCTAGGCTAGCCATGCCAAGCCCTCCCAGGGTCTGGCGGCTTTGGGGAGGATATTCTCCGTGAATACATGCTTATTTGAATCAGGGGAAGAGTTGGAGCCTGGCTGGTGTGATGAGGCTCGGGGGTGTGGAAGGCTTATCCTTCTGGAAGAATCTGTTGTCCTCCTCAGCTGGGCAGTGTGAGGAGTGGTCACAAGGAAATAGCCTTCGGTCTGGTACCCATACTTCCCTTTCTGCCTCCATACTTGGGAGAAACTGACGACCCAGGTGGCCCCTTCTGTTCTCTGAACTTTCTGGCCTCTTGCTTTTCTTTCCAGCTGCAGCACATGGATCCCCCATTTTCTTGTGTCTGAAAGCTAAACCCTTCAAAAACCAGCTCTAATGTCATCTTTTCCAGAAAGTGCAGCCCATTCCCTCGGTGGAAAAAGCTCCCCTTCCCTTCACTGAACCCCAGTGTCATCTCATTTATACTTCTTTGAATGGTGCTGGCCATTTTTTCTTTTTGGTTGTTATATTTTTGTATTGGCCCCCCTGCATCCAGTTTTCTAGTGCCCCCAGTTACCACAGACTTAGTGGCTTAAAACAGCACAAACTTATTATCTTGCAGCTCTGGAGATCAGAAGTCCAACACTGGTCTTGCTGGGCTTACATCAAGGTGTTGGCAAGGCTCCGTTCCTTTCTGGAGACTGTGGAACGTCCACTTTCTTGCCTTTTCTAGCTTCTAGCGACCATCTGCATTACTTTGCGTGTGGCCTTTTTCTTCCTTCTTCAAGACCAACAACATGGCTTCTCTTCTTCCATCACCCTATCCCTCTCTGACCAAGCCAGGGAAGGCTCTCCTCTTTTAAGGATTGGCATGATTAGATTGGGCCCAGCTGGATAATCCAGGATAACCTCCCCATCTTGAGGTCCTTACCCTTAATCACATCTGCAGTCTTAATTCCCCTTTGCCATGTAAGGTAACGTAGTCACAGATTCCAAAACTAGGAGGTAGGCATCTCTAGGGCAGGGATGGCATCCTTCTGCCTTCCACAATCCCCGTACGTTGAAAGTTCCTTAAAGGTTGTTCAATAAATGAATTAAGTGCCAGGCGCTGTGTGAGGAGCTGTGGAGACAGAGAGGAGTAAGACATAACCTCTGCCCTCGAGAAGCTGAGAACCTGGTGGGTAAGACATGCATAAACGATTACAACACAACGTGACGAGTGTGGTGTAGAAAAGAGTACAGGAGTGGAGCAGCCCGGAGGAAGGGCAGACGAGTCGTTTTGGAGGAAGCAGAGGTAGGGGCAGTCAAAGAAGACTCTTCGTGGAGATGGCAGCTGAGCAGGTTCACCAGCTGGATGACCAGGTGGGGTGAGGTGGAGAAAGGTATGGGGGCAGGGGGAGCATAGCGTCTTGAGAACTACCCATGTTTTCAGGTTGCCATAGCATTAGGTCCAGGGAGGTGGGGAGACAGTGGAGGAAATGAGCCTGAAGAGGTTGGCAGCAGCTGTATCACAAAAAGCCTCTTATGTGAAGAACCTTGGATTCTACAGTTGTAGTAGATGGGGAGGACTTTGAGGGCTTGAAGGAGAATGATATGTCAGGAAGGTTGAAGCCCATAAGAGAGTAGTGACACAGATAAGGGAGGAAAGGGCCTCCAAAAGGAGTGACCCATGAACTGTGTTGGCATTAGAAGGAAGTTGCATGAGAGGAATGGGTCCCTTCCGTTGGGTTTGACCATGAGGAGGTTTCTGTGTCTTCAGTGGGTGCAGTTCCAGTGGGGGGTGCGGGGGAGGAGAAGGAGAGCTGTGGGGCAGTCACTAGGGATGACAGTGGGTTCCGGAGAGATTTTGTTTATAGGTTGGAGTTATATCTACTCTATCTTGGCAGGCCACTACCCCACTCCACATGCCCCAGTACCTCACGTGGTGTCAGAAACCTTATAGACAATCAATAGACTGATCGATCGCGTTGTGCGTGTCTCCTGGAGAGGGACTGCAGTCACGTCACGGATCTGCTCACCAGGATCCTTCCCCGGCCAGGGGTGTTCTGGGAAGTCCGCTGAAGTCCCGAGGTCTGTTTCTGATCACATGCTTTCCTGAAGCTGGGAAGGCAGAGGGCCAGGGCGTCAACACGTCAGGTCACACCACATAACGCAGAGCCTAATTTGACTTTCAGGCTGGTGTCAAAATTTTGTTACCTTGCTGAGAAGCCTGGATTGAAGACTGTGCTGATTTACATTTGCTTGCGTTCAAATAATGCATTCCAGATCAGAGCTGGCAATTCCTCGGAGGTAGATGCTGGTATTTCCTGGACAAAGAAAAAAAAAACAAAACAGCCCTTGCAGGAGCAGAGACAGACAGCGTGTTGCACGAGCTTTCAGGACACTCCTTGGGAGAAGTTCCACCAGCTCACCGTTTTCAACCAGGGAACAATACATGAAAGGAAACTCCTCCTTCCACTGGCCTCCAGCTCAGGCACGTGATGGCACTGGGATACAGACAGCATGGCTATGGGCAGCCCGTTTGAAGGATCACCTCTTCTCAAGCTTAAAATCCCTTTTCAGATATGGTTGGACACACACCCACAGCCCAGTTTGTGGGAGGGTGATTCCTGCAAAGCTGAGTATCAAAGCCCAAGACATTGGTCATGACAGGGGGAGCCGGCAGAGCTCCATGCCTGGTGCCAACCCTAGCTCCAGGGGCATGGCTGAGCTCTCCTGAGCAGGCGTGCATTTTCTAGGGTCTTGGTTTCCCCCTGGCGAAATCTGCGTGGAAGTGGGTGACGGGAATGGACTCAGAGTTCTGAGGTGCCCTGAGTGCGTGCTTTCCCACGGCCCCGCTCTCTCTCCTGCATGCCAGCCTCTATTGCTACTCTCCCCACCAGGAACACCAGCCTCGTGATCCTCTCCCTTCTCCCTTGCTTTTTTCCCTGCTCTGTGGCACCAGCAGGATGGACGGTTTCTTCTTTTGTGCTCCCTTGTTCTTGCTCTATTATTTTATTGCCAATACTTTTCACGTATCTGCCTCCATTCCTAGGCTGTGAGTGTCTCACCACCAGGCTCTGAGTGCCCAGTACCCAGCATAGTGCCCTGGACCTCACAGGTACTGGATAATTGTCCTCTGAATAAATGAATGAATGTGTTAGTATCCACCACCACCCATCCTGCAAGGCCCCCCTCGCTTTCTAGCTCCTCTGGCCTAATTTCTTCCAGACCAGTCATCTCCAACGCTTGCCATTTATTCAACAAACATTTATTGAGCGCTTATTATGGTACTTGGAGTTGTGAATGAATTTGACTACATCCTTGTGCTCGAGGAATCTTGTGTATGGTTGAAAATACAGGTAGGTTAATCAACTATTAAAACGCAGTGAGTTAGATGCTTTTATAGAGAAGCAGCCACAGAATAATAATGGCTGTTTTTAATAACCTTTTGAAAATTTATTTTAGTGAAACTTTTATCATTTTGGTATGGAATGAAATTTTAATGGAGCTGAAAGTAAAACCCTGAATTTGCTTTTCTGTGCTGTCATAGATTAAATAATCTATTTTCTTTTAAATTAGAAAATAATGTTCCCATTGTAGAAAAGTCAGAAAAACATAAAAGTGTATAGAAGAAATAAAATTATTAATCCACACTTAGAACTGCTATTAGCTTTTTGGTGTATAACTTTCTAGACTTTCATTAATTTCTATCAATTAATTTATCATCTATCTATGTCTCTTAAAAAATTGGAATCATACAGATTTTCATTCTTCTTTTATTATGAACATTCCCTTTTATCACTCAATATTCTGAAGTATGATTATCAATGACTATGTACATATGACTGTACCACAATTAAAATGAAAATATTCCTCTATTGCTCTGTGTTAGGCTGTTTTGTTTATTTCAATCAGTGAGCACATCTTTTTACAAAATCCTTTGTTCCTCAGCTGTTTGTTTTTTTTTTTTTTTTCCTTTTGGGGTATTCATCTTTTTCCTATTGATTTTTTAAAGCCCCTTTACATATTAAGGGCATCAATCTTCTGACATATTTATTAAAAATATATTTTGTAGTAAGTCTTTTGCTTTTTAATATTGCTTAGTATCAGACTTTTGAAGGGGGAAAGGATCTTTGAGGACTTTCAGTCTAACTTTCTCGTCTTAAGAACAAGGAAACCGAAGTCAAAATATTTAAGCAACTCCCAAGTTGCTCACGGAGATGACAGCAGAGTGGGATGAGAACCTGTCCTTCAAGGCCCACCTTTCAGGCCAGTGCTCTTTCCAGAGCTCTCCATGCCTCCCCCAGCCCTACATCAGCTGTGATGTATACATTAACCATTTATCGTTTCCCAGTGTTTTCCTCACCTTAGTTCTGCCTTCCTACATGGAGGGCAGGAATGGAGCCTTCCACGCATTCTCTGTTACCCCACCCTGCTCCCACTTTCCCTCCCCCACTTCCCGCACATCACAGGGTTAGGGATTTAGAAGTTTCTGATTAAATACATGCCGGTTAGTACACTGGTTTTTAAAGAGCTACCAGTAGTGATAATACAAAGTGTCTCGTTTGTTTCCTAAGACAAATCCATGAGGAAGGTAAGGTCTAGATCACATCTCTATGTTCCAGATGAAGTAAATTGAAGATCAGAGAATTTAAGGGGCTTGGTCAAGGCCTCCCAGGTAGACCCCTTTTCTGCAGAACTGGGACTGCAGAAAAGTTCTTTTGACTCCAAATTCGTTGTTCTTTGTGCTGCACCCAGCTGTCTCCCAAAGTCTCCCGTGCTCCTTCCTGCCCCTGTGCCCTCAAGTTGGGACAGCTGTACTTGGTGCTTGGGAGAGCTGAAGAGGCAGAAGCTAGCGGTCTCCTGGCCACCTCTTGCCTCTTGCTTTCTGCCTGGGAGCCAAGGTCACCGGGCTAGGTCTCCCTCGAGTTTCCCTGTTGCAAAATTACACCCCCATGAAGAGGAGCCCCGGACTTTACGCTTAAGCTCAGCAAGGGCATTTGAGAGCCAGCATCCCTCTAGGTGGCCTAAGAGTAACCCTATCTAAAACCATCTCAATCTCAGGTTGGAAACTCTTTAGGCGAGAAGGAGGTCCTCCTCTTGGCTCTGAAGGGGGCTCCACAAGAGGCTCTGAGAGCTGGACCGCGGTGCCCGGTGAAGGTGCCCCGTCTGGTGATCCCCAGGCCCCCGGCCGGGGTGGCCGCAGCACATGGCGACATGGCGGAGCCCGCAGGCCCCTTCTTGGTCCCGGGCTGCTCCTCCAGTGCCCCTGCAGGCGGGAGAGAAGCTGCCCCACCACTGTCTCTCTCCTCCACTTTGTTAACAACCTCAATTAGCCCACGAGCTGGGGATGCTTCATCAGCTGCCTGGATCAGCAGCGAAATTAAGCCGTCACGTTTATGAACTGCCCGGCGAGTTCTGGGAGGAACTTTGCATATTTTACATTTAATAACTTGCCTCTTGTTTTTATTTATAATGTTAATAATGATGGGGGGGGTGTGCTCTGGGAGAGCAAAGAAAAGCAGAGATGGTGACTTGAACTTGGAGAGCCGGCAGGACACGTGACCAAGCGGTGACTGCTCTTATCACATCGCCTGCCCTGACCCACCCTTCCCAGCCAGGGCAGCCCCCAGTAATGAGGTGCCGGCACCCTTCCTGCCTTGCAGACGGTTCCTCTGTGAGGCCTGAAGGAGCAGGAGCAGGAGGCGCCTGTCCTGCGCTCACTGTTAACATCCAAGTGCTCTGACGTGGCTTGTTGGAGTCCAGGGACCCTCAGTGGGCTTAGGAGGGCCAGTACACAAAGCGGGGCTTCTCCCCCACCCTTCCTTCCCACCCAAAGGCCCTGCCTCACTAACTTCTCCCCCAGCCTATATATAGGGGTGCAGGGCAGATGGGTGGGTGGGGACATGCCAGACCGGGCAAGGGGGACACAGAAATTTGGCCCCCCAAGAAGTATTTCACAGGGTACTGGTGTTTACGGGACTCCTTGGAGAGACCCTTAGCATCTTTCAAAGTGAGAGCTCTTTAGTGACTCTCCTTCTCCTCATTTTGGATATGACAAAACTAAGGTTCAGAGAGGTTCAGTAATTTTCCCAAGGCCACCAGCTGGTGAGTGGTAGGACTGGAGAGAGTGGGGTTTGCCGATTTCAGGGCAGAATAGTGGGGAAGTGTGGGCTCCGAGAGCTGGTCTGGGAACAATTCCCAGCTCTACCTCTGACTAGCTGTGTGCCCTTGGGCAAATTATTTTGCCTCTCTGGGCCTCAGTATGCTTCCCTGTAAAACAAGAATCATCAGAATCCCCATCTCTCAGGATTGCTGGGGGATTTACTCAAGATCATGTCTGTGAAAGTTCTTGTATACGATAAACCACATGTGGTGGTTTGGAGCTGTATGTACCCTAGAAGAACATGCTCTTAAACTTAATCCATTCCTGTGGGTGTGAACTCATTGTAAGTAGGAGTTTTTGATGAGGTTCCTTCAGTTAAGGTGTGGCTCACCTCAATCAGGATGGGTCTTAATCCTATTCCTGGAGTCCTTTATAAGTAGAATAAAATCCAGACAGAGGAGGCAGATGTGAGTCAAGCTGTTGAGCGCCTGCCAGGAGGTCCTTGGTTCAGTTTCCAGTGCCTCCTAGAGAAGACAGGCAGACAATGAGCAGACAGCCAGCAAAAACAATGAGCAGACAACAAGCAAAACAAATGAGCAGGGAGTGGATATGGCTTAAGTAGTTGAGCATCCGTCTCCCACATGGGAGGTCCCGGGTTTGTTTCCTAGTGCCTCCTAAAGAAAAAACAAATAGACAACAAGCAGACAATGAGCAAAAACAAAAACAAAAACAAAACCCACAGCAATGAGCAGACAACAAGCAAACAGACGAGGGAGCCATCTAGGAGGTGGGGGGAAGAACTCCAACAGAAGAAGGAAACCATGGGAAGTGAGAAGCTGAACATCAACAGAACCTGAAAACAAAAGGAAGGCCAGGAGAGGCTGCCATGTGCTGCCATGTGACAAAGGAGCCCAGGACCAAGGATCACCAGCAGCCAGTCCCAGAACACTAGTCTCCAGGAAGAAAGCATTGCTTTGGTGATGCCTTGACTTGGACTTTTTCCCAGCCTCAAAACCATGAGCCATTAAATTCCCATTGTTTAAACCAGCCCATTGCATGGTATTTGCTTGAGCAGCCTAGGAAACTAAAACAAACCATATAAATAATTGTTATTTATCATTTTCTACTGAGAAGCCTCCTCTGGCATGTGGCATTGTGAGGTGGGGTCCAGAGAAGGGGTTCACAACACTTTTTTTTCATAAAGGGCCAACTAGTAAATATTTTAGGTGTGGGGCTCTGTAGGGTCTGTAATAATGACTCCACTCTGCTGTTGTAGCCTGAAAGCAGCCACAGACCGTACACGATTGAATGGGCATGGCTGTGTTCCAATAAAACTTTATTTACAAAAACAGGCAGTGGGCTGGATTTGTGCTGCAGGCCATAGTTTGTCAACCCCTGTTCTGGAGCAGCGTGTTCCTGGAGTTAAAAAAAAAACATTGGTTTTGAGAATTCAGGCCTTTCTTGTAGGAAAGTCCCTTGAACAAGGGTAGAATGAGATACATCCACTGCTCCACAGTCTGGTTGTTTCACAGGAAAAATGTTTTACCTGCAAATTACCATCACCAAGAATGTAGTATTATAAGCTCAATCGCACACAGTCCCCTGGTGGGTTCCTCCAAAGGGGACCCACACAGGCCTGCCTGGTCTCTGTGGTTGGGGCTTGGCTCAGCTCATGCTTAAAGAGAGGAAAAAATCAAATCCCTTCTCCCCACCCAGCTGCTTTCATCTGTGACAGTCAAGGAAATGCCTTTGCACCAAAGATTTTGTGGTTGGATAGGTTATCCTACTTTGTTCTAGAGCCGGTTCTTCCCTGAAAGTTTCCATCACCCTTGCCCTGGAGTGATAAGGTGTGGCAAAATGAGAGGAAGGAGAACCCAGAAAGCATTGGGGATGGGAAGGGCTGAATAGAGTGTATCAGTAACCAGTTTAAAAAAAAAAAAAAAATTATTATTTTTTATTGTCTGCCTGCTACATGATGGGCTTGAGCTAAGTGTTTCATAGACGCTGTATCTAATCTCACCCATCACCTTATAAGGTAGATTGTGATCACCGTTTTATAGGTGGAGTAGCAGAAACCCAGAGTGGTTAGTTACCCGCCCAAGTGGGAAAGAGGTGGGGTCAGGATTCAAGCCCGGGCTCATCCGATCACCAAGATCTCTCTCTTTCCACTATGCTTCTCAGCCAGGCAGATTTATTGGGCCTGCAGAGCTCACCAGCAAAGCATTCACCTGCTCCATCCACACCTTTTCCTTTGGGGAAAACATGAGACATGGGTGGATAGATTGGATTGAAAACAGGAATCGGAGCCCAAGCTCTGCTCCTCAGTTGCTGTTTGCCCTTGGGCAAGTCACATCAGCCTGTCGGGCCTCCAGCTCTGCATCTGTCCACCTCGGAGGTGCCTTCCAGCTCTGTGATTCCCAGAGCTTTTGCTCCAATAGCCTATGGTGGCCAATGCATTCTGCTTCTCCCCTTCTGGCTGCTCGACAGGAGAGAGGGAGGGAAGGAGGCAGGCAGCTGGAACACAAGGTCAATCAATTCCGAGCCAAGACCGAAGCCTAAGAGACAGGGCGTGGCGTGCTGAAAGATGATGGCTGGCAAAAATCATTAGAAGCATCTTTCAACAATCTATATGCCGTTATCGATCTTGTTATAGATCATCTTCTTCCATTCCTCCCCCTACCTTCCCCCCCCACCCAAGATCTCCTGGATCAATACAGCAAGTGCATTGAGACTGTAGCAACACATTTAAAACCTTATAAAAGGTTATTTAGTTGCTAACAGTGCAGTGGTTTCTGCAAAGCCTGCCAAAAGGTTACAGCTTTTTGGGGATCATAAATTACAGGCGACAGAAAAAAAGTAAGTGCGGTTTTCTTTATTGTCTGGATGATGGATGGACTCCTGAACAGGGCAGAAAATACATCATATCACCTTTAATGGGCGTGCATTTCTGCAGCCATAACTCACAATTTTAAAATAGAAAATGGTGAAATATGGCGTTGTATATTCCACTTGTGACATATTTATGAGTCCTTGCCTTCTTATAAATACAGTGATTGCTATTTCAAAGCACCATGTCAGGTATGAGCTGAGCACAAACAGCTGGCGCGGCTGAAAAATTATAGCCAGAGTGGACGTTTTCAAAAACTCTCTCTCGCAGCAGTAAATTTACAGTGTTTGCACTAACTGTTATTAAAACCAAATCCATATCTTGGCAACAGGAATCCATTGCTCAGTAACAGCTGGAGTGACAGTGTGCCCGACAGCTGGGGTGGGCTGTAAACTTGGCCGCAGTGCACATCTGAGCAGGGAAGGTCCAGGGTCCCAGACTGAGCCCGGTGGGCTCCATGGTCTCCGCTTTGGAGCTCAGGCCGGGGGCTCCCGCTGGGGATGCCTCGGTCTCCTGTTTGACCACCATGTCTGGCTGGGCTGCTTCCAGCTCTTTCCCTTGCCTGGTGAAGAAGCCGGTCTTGACAGCTTTGCCTAGGACTTCGAGCCACTCCCTCCCTCCCAGCTCCCTTCTCTCCACCCCTGTGAGTCATTCTCGTGTCTGCAGAGGGAAGCAAAGGGGGTGGGGAGGGTGGTGGGGGTCTGGCGGCAAAGCCAGGGAGGAAGACAGGTTGGTTCGGCAGGGGAGGGTGGTGGTGGGGAGGTGGGAGGAGGCCACCCGGGCTGTGGGTAGAACAGGACAGATTACAAAGGCCAGATGGTCTATGACATAATCTTATTTTTCTGTTCAACCACAATTTGTTGAGCCCCCATTATGAGCTAGGCGTGATTTTAAGGGATGGAAATATGGGAACGAATGAGACGTGATTCTTGCTCTCAAGGAGCTTATAGTCCACAGAGGGCCTGAGGCTCAGACGAGGATCCTACCACATGGCATAGTTTTGTATTTATGATTTCTAATTTCCTTTCTTCTCTGACATTTTATTTGGCTTTTAACAATTGAATAAAACACTCAACAGCATTGATGCATCTCCAGATACTGTGCTGCCCGAAGGAAGCCAGGGCCAAAGAGTACATACTATAGGATTCAATTTATATGACATTTAAGAACAGGCCAAAGGAACTTATGGGGAAAGACATCGGAACAGCAGTTCCCATGGGTGCGGTGGGCAGGTGTAAGTGGGAGGGATATGAGGGAGCCTGTGGGGAATGTTCTGTGCCTGGATCAGGGTATTCATGAGTGAAAATTGTCAGTCTGTAAATTTAAGGTTAGTGTACTTTACAAACTTCATATTTGCCATATCTCACCTCTCCCATCCCTCACACACAGAGGCACACAGAGGGCTGTCATTGGTAGCCTTGCTTTGCAAGTGGGGACACTGAGGCACAAGCTCACCCAAAGACACACGTGGATTTGGAAGAAGCCACAATTCCATTCTCGAGCCCGCATTGTGTTCATTTCATCTGACTTTGAGGTGGCTTTCTGAGACTGGGCCTGGCCTCTTGGTGGAAGGCAAGAGTCTTCACTCTTTCTGGCAGCAGAAAATCGTCTCTCCTTGCAAGCCCATTATCACCCAGAATCTGGGTGTGAGAAACAGAGAGGATCTGCTCTGTTCAAAGTGAGTGAGTCGACAGGGCTCTCCGCTTCTCCTGGCACCCCACAGCGGCCCTCATGGGGTGAACTTGAGGTCTCCAGAGAATGAGGTTTGCAGACCCCAGGTCCAGTGATTTCCAACTCTGACTTTGTGAGCTATTCAGAATATTCCCAGTAATGTCAAAGTGGGTGTAAAATTCACACAAAAATTTAGAACTAATATATGCTCATTCATTCATTCTTTCAGCATTTGCTGAGATCCTTCTATTTGTGGAAAGGAGGTATTTGCTGGACATGAGCAAGGCACTGGGGGTTAAGAGTGGCTGTGACCTGGGCACCGCTTTCAGGAGTTTGCACATCAGTGAGGTGGAGCACTTGGTCTATCCTGGCAGCAAGGAGAGATGAATTCTCCTGGGCCATAGCAGAAGAGGGCTTCACAGAGGAGGTGACATTGGTGGGGTCCTTGAAGGAAAAGTAGGAGTTCACTAGGAAAAGCACTGTGGAGGAAGGAAACAGGATGAGCAGATTGGTATCTTGAGTTGTCCAGGGTGCCAGGTGTGTGGTTTGCAAGTGGGGAGTGCCTGAGATGAGACTGAAATGGTAGTGCAGAGCTATATTTTAGATGTTAAATGTCACACCAGGGGAGAGGATGTGGCTCAAGCGGCTGAGCGCCTGCTTCCCACATGAGAGGTCCCAGGTTCAGTTCCTGGTGCTTCCGAAAAAAACAAACAAACAAAAGAACCAAAACAGGGGAGCCAATGTGGCTCAGTGGTTGAGTGCTGGCTTTCCAAATACGATGTCCAGGGTTCAATCCCCAGAACCCCCAGTACCTCAAAAATAAAGAAAAAAAAAAAAAATCACACAAAAAAGTGAAACTTTATTAAGCAAAAGAACTCATAGAAAGTTGGATGTGGCTGGATCTGTGTCCCAGCCAGCTTCCTCTGGAAGCGTAGTTTGGAGTGAGGGGAGACTGGTGGCAGCGAGACTGCCAATTCCACAATGACTTTCTGAGTGGAGGCACAGAGGGCTGTGGCGCTCTCTGAGGGCACTTAACGCTCTGAGATTTTATGATCCATAGTCAAATAGAAATCAAACAACAAACACTAATCAAAATGACTGGGAACTATTTAGAGGCCTAATCTAATGTTCCTACCCATACATTTTTTTCCCCCTGGGGTGGGGGAGAGCTAGTTTTGTGTGCTTGATTTTAATAGAAATACCTGTTTAAAATCATAAAAGAAACACATGCTTCTTATAAAAAATAAATAGGGAATAGCTGACACTGTTTATGAGTGGTAGGAGACGGTATATTAGCTACACAACTTTAAGAAACAAGTTGTATCCTTGTTGGGAACCTGCAAATAACACAAGACACAAAAAGCATAGGTTAGATCATATCATTAAATATAATTTTTATAGAATTGTTTGTAGTATTAAAAAAAATATGATTAAATAAAACAGCCTCTCAGAACTGTTTTGAATTTTCAAATATTTAGTTCTAGTTTGGCCATGAGTCTTTCAAGAAAAAGCCTCATTTGGGAATTCTTCACATTTTGGGAGGATAAATAAAAGAGAGGACGTCAACTTTGCCGCCTGAACATGTCAAAAGGAGGAAATAATCCCAAATCACATGTTGCATTTATGATCGTATTGTATATGAATATATCTCAATAAAACTGATTTAAAAATTTATGATACAGGATTCTTGATTCAGAATAATAAAGGATCTAAAAAGAATGAAGAAAAAAGACTGTGTTAGAGAAAAATTATACTCATCCCCAAATACCTTGTTCCTCCCCTGCTTTGGTTGAGGGAGAACATCTCTTCATGACAAATGGTCAGCAGAGGGGCCAGGGAATGTCCCTTTAAGATGACAGTCTTGAAAAACCGTTTCTGCACTTTATGTCAGAACTTAACAATTTCATTACGGTTTTAATACAAAATTCTGATAAGAA
Source organism: Cabassous unicinctus (assembly GCA_029593785.1). NCBI lineage: Eukaryota > Metazoa > Chordata > Mammalia > Cingulata > Chlamyphoridae > Cabassous > Cabassous unicinctus. The sequence continues at coordinate 1,816 of JAQZBX010037710.1, read as the reverse complement.
TTAAGTTATTATATTAAGTTATACATAGGTTTGAGTCTTCTTTTTGCTTGAATTTTAACACTTGGTCCCACGGCATTCACCCAAAAGGCATATTTGATGCACCTCTAAATAGAAATTAAAAATCTTTTCTCTCGCCCAACCCTCGTCTCTTCCCCAGAGATAACCTCTGGTGCCTACGAGGCTGGGGTATATTCTTTCATCCTTCTGAAATGTATTTGTAAAATATTTGTACTTTTTCTTGCAAAAATGCCGTCATACCATAGTACTTTCTGGTAATTTGCTATTCTCCACTCAAAAACTTAATACGTACATCTTTCTATGAGATTGCATATAGCTCTATTTTATCTTTTGCAACCAGTGTACGGTTGTGGCATTTTTTTAACCAATCCCCAACTAAAGAACATTTCCAATTTTTATCCATTGTAGCTGCAATAATAGTTCTTTCATATGCACCAATTGTTTCCTTTATAAATGTACATATTTATAAGTATAATTTTTGGTATCTTTTTGCCATATTGCCTTCTAGAAATATTGTATCAATTAATATTCCCACCCGCAGTGTATATGTGGGAAGCGTTTCCCTCACCAATACTGAGCATCATCTGCCTTTTGAAATCTTTGCCAACATGTTATGGGAAAATGGTCTCTTGATATTTTAATACGCAGCTTTTATTACGAGTGAGGCGAACATCTTTCTATATGTTATTGTGTTGATTACTTTTAATCACTGAGGAAATGATCTCATCCTAAGTGAAGAAGAAAACACAAACATACGGGTGTGATATACTTGTTTTAGGTGGCTTCACATAAATAGAACATGTGACGAATACCTTACATTTTACTGCTAGTTATGCTGTTGATTCACTTTCATTTCCTAATTTCACTCACTCTTCACAATCACCCTGTGAAGGATGTATTGTTATTATTAACATTTTTAACTGTGAAAAGAGGCATATAGAGGTCAACGGATGGACCTAAAATCTCATGGTTAAAAAGGAGTAGAAGATCTGGGATTTGAAGCTCGAGTTTCTACATCCCAGGCAAACTCCAACCCACTTTGCCAGGTCAGGAATGGTTCAGCCATCCTTGGCTCTTCTCTTTCTGTCACGGCCCATATCTGATCTGTCCGAAACCCTGTTAGCTCTACCTTCAAAATACACCCAGAATCTCATCTTCACCCTGGTCCAAGCTCAGTCAGCTCCCATCTACCTGCATTATTGCAACGGCCTCCTGACTGGCCTTCCTGCTGATCCCTTCTCCTTCCCTTGGTGGCCTAGAATGGCCCTGTCTGTCAGTCTACTCAATGTCTCCAGAGTAAAAGCCAAAGTCCTTCTGAGGGTCTGCAAGGCCCACTTGATGTACCTTCCCTACCCCCTCCTTCCTCTACCACCTCCTTTTTTACCACTCCTTTTGGGCGCATGTCACTCCTGCCACCACCGGTCTCCTTGTTATTCCCCCGGAACGCTAGGCATGGTCTTGCTCTTGCTATTCCATCTGCTATATACACCCGTCCTCAAATTTCCACCTGGCATCTTCCCTTACTTTACTCCTGGGATGGAGGTGTCTTAATCTGGGGCACACAGAGGGGACCGCTCCCCTCCATGGAGGAACTCTTGACCAAGGACTCAGGCTTCTCATCCAAGTGGGAGTCCTGGCATAGGGCGGTGCATGAGAGTGCACGAGAACTGGGGGTCAACCCCCCTGGGTGAAGGCTTGGCTTGGCCCCTGTCTAGCAGAGCTAAGTGTGGGCAAATCATTTCACTCCTTTTTTTTTTTTTTAAGATTAATTTAATTTATTTATTTCTCCCCCCCCACC